>JAQGBW010001164.1:0-28814 GCA_034698625.1 Julus scanicus
AATCAATAAAGTGTCCAAATAACAATAGAAACCAATAGAAATCTCTATTGGTTTCTATTGTTTTTTTCACCAGGGTACCACATCAGTGAATGTTTAACAACAAAAAAAACCCTTATAGGATTTTAATAATGAACTGCAACTTTAATTATCCCATGAGGTAAAGAAATATTTAACTTTTTGGTATAAATTTCCAATTTGTACAAGCGGAAATTTCCATCAGTTTAACCAAGATATTAGATAACAATGTCCTAGATCCGGTTAGCTGCATCATCATTGCAAGTTAACTAGCACATTTTTGTAACTTATCTAAAATGGTTATCATTCTGATAAATACAGAATAGCAACAAGCCTTGCATGAAAACCAAACTCGTTAATTTTCAAGCATGCACGTGGGTCTAATGCCTTAAATCGCCCCAAGATTAGATGATGTATATGAATGTGCCTGCGGTTTTATTGAGATATCCATCAAAAGTTTAATCGTTGATTATACCCCTGTCATTGCTTCGATTTAGAGGGGGTTTTCAGGTCAATAAATGCGAATTGTGGATGAGGCGGTGACCCTCTTACGTTCATTATATCGTATTGTGCTATAAGCGTGGGTGTAATGCGTAGTTTTCTTTTAATATTTTTACGAAGTAGGACTATCAAATAAATGATCCACTTTGTTGTTGTTTTTGTTCTTGTATCTCCCGGATCTCCCAATGTGTTCGACTTGACTAGGAATTAGATATCAATGATAAATTCAACTTTTTAAAAACATTCTTGAATAGATAAAGCTGTGTCATGTTATGTTTTTGCACAAACTTGTTTTTTTCGTATTTTCCAGTCTTTCAGAGCGACCCTCGCCACCAAAGAGCTGGTTAAACAGTTTGGTGTTGATGCAAAACTACATGTTTGGACCACCAGGGTCGTTGCGAAAGTCTGGAAATGTGAATAAAAAACAGCTTGCATTAAAGCATAACGTCACTGTGTACCCGGCAAGGATTTTTTGTTATTTTAAATCGTTGTTTTCCCGAAATCGTGGACCAAAGGTCCATACCCATGGCGCAGGAACACAATAGCAATCATATGAGAAGTTACAAAATTTTGGAAGGTAATCAAACCATTTTGTAAACATTTGGCCCCATGCAGTCTTCTCATAAAACTTCGTTACAAACAACATTTAACTGATAAGACAAGCGGATAAGTAGCTAGATATAATATAAAAATATTACAAAGTTCAAATCGATAAGCATATAGAAACGAAAATATTGACTCAAATGTGGGTTTCTCTATAATCTTGATTGATAACGCTGAAGTTAAGCCGGAAACCAAATTTGGGTCTATCTTAAAGTGTATTCACATTACCTGTATCTTAGTTAGTGTATCCTAATCTAGATGTCATACTGTATTTCAAAACATATAACGCCGTGAAATACCTAGTTTTCTTAAAATACATCTTCTAAATGTTCACAGAAATCGTTACCGAAATGTAGTCACACGACACATTACATAGGTTGCAATTAATGCTTTGAACATCGGTTTGTTTAGGAACATATATGCCCTACATTTTGACTATAAAGCTGGGACTTTTTAAAAAGGATATGTGCAATTTCATTTTAGAATGGGACATCGTGCCACCTTGCAGCAAGGCCTAATTAAAAACATTTAAAAGATGTATAAAGTACTTATTTTACGGTATTTATCCAGTGTATATGAAACAGTATTAATACTTTGGCAATGTACGATCCATTTCGAAATCCCAGCACCATCATGTTGTGCACATTGCGAAATTCCTAATCATGCAGATTTCATCTGACGAAATGACAATTTGATACATTTCATTAATTAGTAGCAGCTTGGTTCGTTAATTGTTAAACTATAGATAGTATTTGAAGTAAATTGCATCGTATGTTAGCGAAGGATTTTGTGGATTTCACCTCGGTTTCCACTCTACTTAATTTGAAAATAAATTTCACAGTAATGAAAGCGTGGCGAGGGTACAGAATTATAAAACCTCTGATTATTTTCTCTTTTCTGCTTAGGGCAAATGTTGCGTGCTTATGTGTAGGCCTGACGATAAAATTCAGGAAAGTGTATTTGAAGAAATTAACTCCAAGAGATCAATTTGGTGCGGAGAAAGACCCCCTTAGGAGCCTTTCATTTCCTCCATTTGCCTTTGTTTCGTTTTGGAAATCCGTTGATTTATAGAGCGTGTTTTACTACTGTGTATATTTGGAGATTTAAAATACCGCCAGGATTTTCAGATGTTTTTCCATATTTACTTTGAAAACTTTCTTGTGGTTTTCACATACAGTGTACAATCTTATTTGCTAAAGATTTGATAGGTAAAGTTGTATGGAAACGAACAAATCTGAAGATTTTGTGTCCTTTGTACGAGGGGTTGGTTTCTTGTTAAATGTATGCAATATTTTGAGTAAAATGTAACCTCTGAAATTAGTGTTCTCTTCCGTTTCATTTTTAAACTTATTTAATCATGGAAACATTTAACAAAATAACTAGTTGAAATGCATGGAATTTGGTACAAGAGGTCTATCTCATATTTAGTAGCCATGTACACTGTGAGTCATAAAAAAGTAGAATCCAATAAAGAAAAATCACCACTTCGTGAAAAATGCTTCGATTTAAACGAAATTTCGCACTATATATAACAATAGTGCAGGAACAAAAACTTTTCTAGACATGCGACAAATCTCGGATTTTATTTATTATTAACAGTTGAACTGTTGCAACGGGAAACGCTATACAGTTCATCGAACCCAACGATTGGCGACCAAACAGTCCGGACTTGAATCCAGTGGACTACAAAATTTGGGGTGTTTTACAAGAAAAGGTTTACAAATCGAAGATTAATAATATCGAAGACTCGAAACTACGAATTAAGAAAACCTGGATTGAATTCAGACCAGCGTATAATCGATCCGTCAATAAAAGAATGGCGCGTTAGACTCCGGGATTGTATAAAGGCCACCGGAGAACATTTTGAGCACATTTTATAATTTTATTTTTGTTCCTATACTATTGCTCTATGTAAGTGCCAAATTTCATTTAAATTGAAGCATTTTTCACGAAGTTGTGATTTCTTTATTGGGTTCTACTTTTTTATAACTCGATCGCAGTGTAGATTTAGATATCGGTTTTGTCTTCAATATATTTTTGATCAACTCTATAAACAAGTATACGACTATTATTAGGAAATTTGAATGATTTTAAGCATGTTCTCCAACAACGTAGACCCGTTTATACGTGCGAGGCATAGAAAATCTAAATGTGAATTAATGTCGTTTTCTGATATTGTCAACATTTGTGTGAATTGCGGCATTATTGCTTCTACCGAATACGAGATTCGTGTTCTACCACATGGACGAACTTAACGTGTAATTTGTAATCTAGGGCTGAATTTGCCAGTTTCAATATTAGTGGCGAGATTACAGGCTTTGGCTATAACTGGATCTGTGGCATAATACCAACGTTTTATTTAACACCATATGTAGGCCCCCAAAGTAAAGATAAGCCTAATGAGATTCATGCTGAGATTTTATGCTCATTTGACTTCTGGCTATACCGGGTGAACCTTAGGAATCGTTTGTTCCCATCTAAAATTGCACATAAAATCAAACATAAATGCATTTTATTTTAAAACGTGTTTTTAACATCTAGAATACATCTTAATGTTACGCAATTAAATAATTTAAGACTATACAAATTTAACTTAATAGCTAAATCAGACTGATTTATTCATCTTCACAAGACGTTGAACTGATAAAAGTTTAGAAACATCTATCTGATTGCCTTTATAAACGTAAATAAACAATTAGTTTGAATATGTGAAGAACGTATTTTTTTCATAAAACCATTGTCCTTCTAATAATTTATTACACAGTCTGTTAGATTGTGTGTTATAATTGCGTACGAATACAAATTCATTTGAACGGTTTATTCAAATCATAACTAATTAATCTTGGAACCGTAAATTTAGGTAGTCATCATGCCAGAAGTGTCACTCTCTGGGTGGTCTCATTTTCGATTTGCATTTTAATAATCCTAACCGTCTGGACATGGTGAAAAGTAAGTTTAAAATTAAATCTTAATAATGTGATATATATATATATTTCAGGCGGCATTATAACATTTATCACTACTGTACGTCTGTATGGTATAGTTATCCATAAGACAATTTTTAATGGTTGATTAGTGTTACTCTTGGCGCTTTTATAGCCAATAGTTTATGGTTACTGGCTTCTTAAATTTCACCTTAAATTTGCTAGTAATGGCAATTTCCTAAATGGCCTTTAGCATCCTTGGCAAAAGGTAAGCCGCTATAATGCATCGTAATCTTAATAAAACGATGATTTAATGGTGGAATTAACCTGAACTCCAACTGGATTCCTGGTCCTGTCATTTCCACTTAACTTAATGTGGGTTCGGCTCGAAATCTCAACAAATGGCTATTTGTAATCTTTTTAAGTAGGGAAAGAAAAAGGTAATATCATTCTGTATAACATTTTCTAAACATGGGCCTGTGAGTTCAAGTTCTGCACCCTGGTAGTCAGGGTGGGACGAAAAGTACCTGTTCAACTGGACAGGTTAGGAGCGCCCTCGTTATTATAAGCCACTCCTGCAGACGCCAATTTATAATGCCAACATTGTATGCCATTTTTTACAAGTGTTTTGTATGCCACGTGCCACAGAAAATATTCATGAAAGTAATCCCTACTTGCAATTCATGCATGCATTTTAAGAGGTTGGCAACCTCAACTATCTTTGGGTGTACATTCTCTTGAGCTTTTTTTTTTAAAAAAAAAAATCTCTAAAAAGGTTTTAAAATGATTAACTGAAAAGTTTACTAAAATGGAAACTTTCTCAAAAGATCTTTGCCAATATTGTATTTTGCTAAAATTTCTGAGTTTTTGATATACTAAACGATGCTAGCCAAACAGATATGATAAAATATTATCATATCTGTTTAGCTAAATCTTTTGTTATACGAAATTGGGTTAAGAATTTCGGTACATTGAGGTTGTTCCCTAAAATGTATATGCATTCCTCTCCTTCGAGGTTCGAAAAAACGTGAATGGTCCTTAAGGATGACCTCTGGCCATGACCAGCTATCAATGATTTATTAAAATAACACTCTCGAGGGCGTGAAGATGCCATTATTTTTTGCTAAATTTTTACCTTCTTGACACCTGAAACCCTAGGATTCCCTAAGTTCCCTCCTGTTTTTAGGTGCTTGTACCCTTGTTAAACACCTCGTGAACACAGATACTCGTGTTCATTACTTTGCATAAGACATAACTTTAGTCTCTATCCTGCACATCTTCTATAGTGTTGGTAATTGAAAAAGGGGGACTTGACTAAGGTATAAAAATCACATGTTACATGTATCAGCATTATGTTCTTCCAAATGGTAATTTTTGGATTGTGGAATAAACTGTTTGTATTTTAAAATTCAACCAATGTTAAAATCAACTGAAGTTCTTCATCAACAGCTGAAAAACCCTCTTCAACTTTGACCTAAATCCAAGTTTAATCTTAGGTGCAGTATGTAATTAGCAGGTAAATAACAACTAATACTTGCTTTCTGTATAAACGGAGTCGGTACTAAACAAAGAAAGGATTTTAAAAACATGCAATTGGATGTTTGGCTTGACGAGATGCAATTAAAAACAATCAAGTTTAGCTTTACAGAAACGTGGTGCCATAATCACTATTATTATTTATTAGCCTTTGGCTAGTTCAAGCAATTTAACCACAATCTTACATAAACATGGTCTCAAAGATGTTGGTCACAAATTAATTGTCTTAATTGCTCGTTGTGGCTTTTGAACCATTATAAAACTTAATACTTCTATTAGATTTGTTCTTATAAACAATCATGAAACATTGTTTAACCTTTAACAGAAAAATGGGATTTTCATTTTTATGCTACAGAAATATATTGACATTGATGACATTCAAACGAAATGTAACTTTTTTTTTCAATAATCGTTTCGTTTTCTACTCTTGTCAATTTTGGCTAAAATTGATAATCTAGCTGACAGTTTGTGCATTGTTTGTTCGATAAATTGGTGTTTTTTGCCATTTTAAGCACGCTCGACAAACATAGAGCTCGGAATTCAAGCATGAATAAACCAGGATCATATTTTTCCATTGTGATACTATAGGTTGCGCTCAATATGATGGATGCTGAGCATGACCCGGCCCCTCTCAAATGTGGGTTTTAGGTGTGGGTGCAGATTGAGTTTACCTGCCCTCGTATGTCCCATGAAATCCATGGCTTTTTCGGGGGTGTTTATGGTTGTGGCACCTCAGCCACCGTAGTCGTGCCTTAGTCAACCCGAAATTACAAAAGGATTCTCGAATGGCGCCAAACAATAGAAATCTAACACCGAAATCCTGTTTACAACAATAAAGAAAGTGAGAAATCACGTTCAGTCGCTAAGTTTTTAAATTTCAATCGTGGAATTAAACTAAACACGGTTCACTGACTACATAATATCTGCCATAGCACACGCCTAGCCACAATTTAACACTCTGCGACTCTTGAGAAGGGTGAAATTTATTTGGAAACGTGCTTCATTAACGAAAATAATAAGTAATGTTATAGGCAAATTTAACTTATGGATCAAAGTAAATATCTCGTGTTTAGTGCGCTTTTTATTTTCTTCTTTGGCGTTTAGTTTCTATTTTGGATTATGAAAACAAACACTGCAGGGAAGTGAATTATGGGTGAAAAAACTATATATATATATATATATAATAATAATTCTAAAATAGATTTCTAAAAGTGGTTGGTGTTAAGTTATTAAGATAAAAACGCGATTTTTTTTAAAGGTACTAACGCGATTTTTTTAAAGTAAAAATGCGATTTTTTTAAAGGTAAAAACGCAAATTTTCAAACAAATACAGCCTTGTTATGAAGGTGTATACGTTATTGAAAATCTTCCATTATCTATGTGGTTTTAGCACATTGCCACCAGACACGCTGCGATTATTATTGAAAATATCCACAAAGCGTAATTAGTCAAATTCAAATTTTAAAAATATGTAATTTCTATGTAACCTGCTAAGTTACCACGGTTGCTTTTAGAAATTTCACCCACAAATTCAGAAAAATGCATGCTACAAAATGCAATTTTTTTTTTTGTATATGTATTTAAAATAGAGGTTTTTATGTTGATGTTAAAGCTAAGTTTTGAACTCCGTTAATTGCTCAGCTCGGGTGGGTTACTGCAGAGATGGATCGTGTAGACCTGGTACACATCCGGAAGCGGGTAAGATTCCTTCATTGGGGTCCCCATTGTGGGGGGCATCGACGGCTCCTCACACCCGGGCGTGGGTATCCTGTGAAGCTCTGCCTCGGCAGGGTGGAGGGTACTCATTAACGAACCCACGGTGGGCATGAGCCCACCGTGGGACCTAAGTTCACGTTTTATGTCCCCACTTGCTACATGAAATCTCCAAACCTGGGTTCGAGTCCCGGCCCTCACTGCGTTTTTTGCTGTTGTTGTTGCTTAAAATAATTTTTATTGAAGTATCAATCGTAAACCAGCACATTTCCACCCAGGTCTCCGTGTGTTGCTGTTTTTATTTCATATTTCCGCATTTTATTTATTTTGAATTAATTTTTGTAAGTTATTTACTATTATTGATTTAGGTGGACTCCTGTGTCTTATACAATCTAGTCGCACCTTCTCCTTGCTGTTAACCTAACTGATGAACTACAGATGACAATTTAAATGATCGGAAAACTGAAGTGGCAATACAACTACAGAATAGAGTTGCCAAACTTGGTGTTTTTAAAG
This sequence comes from Julus scanicus, assembly GCA_034698625.1. NCBI lineage: Eukaryota > Metazoa > Arthropoda > Diplopoda > Julida > Julidae > Julus > Julus scanicus. The sequence continues at coordinate 7,809 of JAQGBW010001164.1, forward strand.
TGGTTTTCTTTACCCTATTGGGCAAGTATGATTTTAAACCCGTTGTTCTATGCTTAGATGGGCATATTTCACTTTACAGTTACAGTTTTTGAATATTGAAACAGTGTTGTCATACTGCTAGGGACGGTCTGAAAAATCCCTATTCAAATTTTTTCGTGAGACTGGTGTCTGCAGCACTGCACTTAAAATGGCGGCACCCATACGAATTCAGTTCAGTTGTACTTTTTAAGTCTTAAACTTTTTAGTGCTATAGGATATATTTAGTACTTTAGTTAAATCCTAACAAACGTGAAGTTTGTGGGTAATGAATGGAATATACGTGTGTCGTATAGGTTGGGGAATGGACGAGGCATGCACCGAGGAGGGTAAGTCTAAAAAGTTTATTTTTTATTAAAATGGATTTTTTGGATTATATACTAATTATCTTAGAACTGATAATGGTTAGGTTTGGTAACAAGGTCCCCAAAATGTCATGACATATACGGCCTTGTCTTTAACATACTCATGTAGTTCACTACTTAGGAAACAGGGAGGACACCCTGTAAACATAATATCATAAATTGTACATTTTCAAATAATGCACTACCTATGCCCTATAAAAAGCATGAATGCTGCACCATCCCGAGGCTAGAGCGAGTCTGAAAATGATGCTAATTGCTTCATTCATTTTTTTATCAATGCCTGGGTAGAAGTATTCGTTCAATTTGCATAATCCTGCGAGTTCTCCTACGAATGCATTTGACCGCTCGGAGGGGGTAGTGAATAATAAATGATAGGTAAGTCTAATTGAGAACGAGTTATATTTAGAAGCCTACGTTTTCTACGCTTTAGCTCGCACCCTTTTATAATACTTGAACAAACAATATGGTGTAATTACTTAACAATACCCACAATACCAGTTTTATCCGTCATCTTTTCCATTCATAAATCTCCAACTTGTGAATAGAGCGTAGTTGTATTACCAGTAATGAAGGTGAACCCTGATGGCCTCCTTCGACTAATCTATGGTAAGTCTGAAATTCTATACAATGGTGTTTGTATAATGAATCGCGCGCATGTAAGCTTTATACAGCACTTAATAAACAGTTCAAAGTTTCCATAACGCTAACGACCGATTTGGAAAAATGTTTATATGCTGATTTTTGTGTAATTATCATATGAAGTATTGTACATACATATGAAATTGCCTTCATGTTGATATTTCAAGTTTATGTGCAAATATTTTGCATGTTGTACTTTGAAAATACACATGACAAAGACAGAAAATTTACTATAAGTTTACCCATTATAATGCAATATATGGAATTCTCTTTTTATGTCTGAGATTAGTGGTCATAACAGAAAACGCAAATATGGACTAAAACAAATTGGACATGGATTCGAATGTAATATATATTCGCACATATTATCATTTCTGGATAAACATGTCAAATATGGACATATACGTCTAGTTTTTGATATATTTGACATTTATCATATACAGTATAGTATTTCCATATACTCGTAATGTGTCATATAAAATTTTCCACCCGGGTATTTACGGGGATTTATTTCAAATTAGTTTTGCAATGTACGTATATAACTTATATATACTTTGAGTATACCATCTCGGCATGACACTGCAGCAATAACAATTTCAACTTCATATATTCAAAGCCATTCTATAGAAAGTAGCACTTTGAAATGCACCTTGAAATCGTTTTTGAAAATAAAAACTCATGAAACCATTTGAGATTTTAAATTGGACATTGTTGTTGGAGTTTTATTATGATGACCGGTGGTATTTTCATATTTATGGAAATTTTCATCCCCTGGTCTTTGATACCGTCCATTTCCAGAATGCAACCATAGGCTATTTGTATTTTTTTTATCTTTTGCAATTTCATTATGCCCATTTTCCCTGCAGGGGCGACGCCATGATTTGGCGTATTTTTACACTGAATGTTATTCTTTAATGTAGAAAGTGAAATTTCAAGCTGTTTTTTATTGGTGCTCGGGCGTCCGTCGAACCACATTTCTTATCCGGCTACTTTCCTTTCACCTTTGAGACATTCAAAATATATTATGCATGCTGTGAATTATTCTGTGCCTTTTGCCAAAATTTCTTTGTATATATATATACGAATGGATATATACCGTACTCTCATTTTTTACTCTCGAACGTGCATTATTCTAGTTGTTATTCAAGATGGTATTGTTGTTCCTGTTGAAGATTATATCTTTATCTCCTTTGGAAGTTGAACGTGAAATTGGTAACCTTAAAAACAGGAAAAAGCAGAGCATTATTGAGGTTTTTTTTTTCTCAAAAATTGGATTTGCGAAAGCCTTATATGGAGCCAATTTCCAAGTAATGGCAAACTACTGAACATCTTTTCCAAATGTAAATTGTAATGCAGATGTGGGTAAATGTTGTACGCATATAGTTCACTAAAATAAGCGTAGCAAGAAATACTCATGTGCTATGTATATTCATAAACAAAAAACGTGTTAATGTTTCTGCTTCTGAAGCCACAATTATTTGTATAGTTTATCGGAACAACACTAAATGAAATTTGATACTCAAAATATCAGACATCTTTAGTACACTGAAATTATTAAGAAACACAATTCGATTATGCTGCATTGCTTGCACATACAATAAATTATATATGATGTCCCTGGATTTTCTATCTTCATACGATCGAAACTTAAGTCTTTTCCCATACTTTCTTAACTTTTTTCTAGATATTATCAGATCCCCATTTTTTATGGTGGTCTTAATATCATGCGCTGCCCAAATGTGTATTGAGGTGTGAAATGGCCAACTTGCTCTTTTCATTCATAAAGTGAACGCAAGCTGCAAGATTGACCGAGCATATTGGATCGTTTTTGACGTTGTTGGCTTTTTTGAAAATCACAAGCATGCCATGAGATCGCTGATTTTTCCGCCTCAATGTACATCTTCGATGTGCATTTGCCCATTTTATCAGATTCCTCATGTTTTTTTCTCCTTTCTAACCAAACCATCTATCTGTTAATATAAGCCTCAGATGTATAAGACAGAAAATTCCCCATAAAACTTTTATTTAGCAAAATATATAAAAAATAAGTAAATTTTACAACCTTATATTATTTTCATAGATGTTCTCTAATCTCTCGTCGAAGGCTTTATTTCAGACTTATCGAAATCTGACTCATATGTTATTTGGTTTGAAAATACTATTCTTGACAAAGAAATGCAAACAAAATGAATAAACTACATATTCACAATATGTTTGAAGTATAGATTTTTCAAATATTTGCCAAAGCACATGTACAATGCGGACATACGCTATACATATATACTACCTATTTGCATGTTGTGAATACAACTTATTAGACAGTACATTTTGTGAATATAAATATATTATGCAACACATGTTATGAATACATCATATGTATGTATATTATAAATATATTATGCATCACATATTGTGAATTCATTATAGTATACTACAGCAATTAAAGATAAGTTTCTATATATACGAAGCAAATTCTATAACTAGTGACGTACTGTATTAGAACAAAATAAATAAAATTAAAATTTTGAACGAGTGATGGAACCTTATGACGTCATTCCTGAGTGCTCGTTCAATATCATACCCTGTCCGGTCTATTGAGGCTTTCCTTCATGAACTTTAGCATTGGTCCTTACTAGGCAATTTAGACATTGGGTGAAGAATTGCGTGTAGGGTTAATAAAGTTCCTTTTATGGAGTGTTTGGAATGTAAAACTCGTATCGCCTTGAGCTCAACAAATTAACTGAGTCGGATTCCGATAGGAGGCGCCATCACTGGATTAGGTGCCCATTATTTAACAGATGTGCTGCTCTGTACGCACCATCTATATTGTATGGCCAATACTGGCAGAATGGATTAATTGCGAGGCTTATGTTCGTAAATCAAGCTTATATGCAATATCTTCGTTGACTCAGTACTAATTTGTCTTATTCTTGTAACGGCTTTTTCCCCAAAGACATTAAGATCTAGAAAAAGCTGCGGAGAAAAGCCCCTTGAAAGGGATGATGGAATGAGATGAGATGAGAAGTATTGTGAAGGGAATGGGGAGATTCACCCTCGGAAATATTTGAGGGGTAATAAATATGGCAGCATCTAGTACATGAACATATAGAATCAACCACTTGTATACATTTTTCGTTTACTTTTTCATATGAATCAAATGCATAGTGTATACATCTGTTTTGAACCTACAGGGATAACACAAATTCACATGGTGTATTTCGGTTTTTGGCATAGCTGGGTTTTTTTTTCTTCTTCTGAATTACTGTACAAACCAAAGTTAGGTTAATTGTAGTTTTATATAAAACGATAGCATATTCTAATATTGTATAAATATGTTTTAGAGATTGAAAATGCATTATAATGAAGTCTTGTGTTTAAGTTTGACATAATAGTGTTTCTAACAATAAAGTGAAACTAGAGGTTTATGGAATGTTTTATAAGGAGAGAAAAAATATATATATGGCGCTCTTTTTAGACAATTTTGAGCGGTGGCGCCACCTGAATTGCACGGGTCAAAATCTTTTGCAGAATCTTTATCACTACAATGTAAATTGCAGTTCCTCTCTTATATATAATATTTAATTGTACCAGGTTATTATTTTCATATTAAATTGCCACAATTCTGTCGTAGAAAACTGAAATGGGCCTTTTGTTGAGTACAGTTTGCTAGTTGATATCATGCGTGGATAATTTGAACATTTAGCACAACCATAACGTGAATATTACAAGCGTACGCCAACTTTAAGTTCTTAGACTAATTATACAATTATTGTTATAGGTGTGCCTTTATAATTAACTGTAATTAATTCGTATTACAACAAATTACGAATAGGTCTACTGCTGTTGTAGGTTTTTTTTTATCCCGCGATGCAGGTATTTCAAGTTATGACCCTCCATATTAAAGTTTGAGCATTTATGAAACAGACTTAATGTATTAAACTTAATTTAGTCTGGAAGTGCCTATAAAAGGAAACGAGTGCCAAGTATTTAGTGGAGAAAAATACAATGCCGCAAGTAAGTCCTTTGAAAATATAACATATTGTTCAGATATTAAATTTTCCAAATGTTTGAGAAAAATTTCCTAAACATGCACACGAGTTAGTTTATGTCTGCATACCAATATGTCCGCCCCCTCTCCATATATGAATAGCTTGCAAACCTATAATGATAGTTTAATGTCAAGTTCCTTGACCAAAGACATATATACTCAGTCTCAGGTTTGTGGTCTGTGGTCTATTAGACATATCACTGGTTTCCTATAATGGATGTAAATCCATGACATTCCTAAGACATTTTTACTATCCAACTGGGAGACGCCCTATTAGGCTATTCCTAAGGGTTTTACAGGCATTTCACACTTTTTAAATATGTACTAATGATTGTAGACACGAATTGGGTGGATTTAGGCGAATTAATGGGAGCCGCCAACAGACAATGAAAGAACTTTTTATGAACATAACATTAAATAGATTATATTTTTTTTTTTTTAAAAAGTAAATATGTATATATAAATGCACGTCAGTTACCAAAAAATGAATCCAAGCACCTGAATGGCACCACCAACTTCAGAGGAATTTGACAATGGCATACAAATAGCTCGCATTTTCTTTCAAGTAATATTGAGGTTGTATTTTTTAACATTTTTCAGTTAGTTAGTGAGTGAAGTCTAACTTTTTGGACAAATATTGAAGTGCCAACCCACGCCTTGAGTTTTTCCCCCGCTTCAATTGGGGCCTTAATTCGGCTTTTATACCTATTTTTCACGCTTTAATAATTTATGGTTTATGTTATACTGGCATGCCAAAATGGCTTCGCATTTCGAAGCGAAACCGCCATTCCCATTTGGGATATTGCAATTGCAAAAAATGTTGAGAAAATTATGCATCGTTTGATCCCTGCATCACGTTTATGGCCATCGTAATCCAACCTGTGAAGGGCCGCGGTCATAATTCTTGATTTTCATATAAAATATATACGCGTAAATTACGAGGGGCTTCAAGTAATATGTATAGGTAGTCCTATATTGGAAGAATTCCTTTGACGGAATTATCTTCACCACATCATGACTTACAAAAAAACTGAACAAGAAGAAAAAAAAAAAACCTTATCAGGATAAGCCTTCTCATAGTTTTTCTTCATACCATAACTTTGTAGGCCAAGTTTAACTCTATATATAGCATGCATGCATTCATGAACAAAAAAAAAATGTAGCGTTAATGTTTAATGGTGTTTTTAACCCATCATATAGAAATAAACTTTAATATTTACATTTAAGTCATTTTTTCACATTATACATGTCTTCCCAAAAACCTTGTTATAAACTTATCATTTTTAACACATTGAATCGGCCTTGCTTATAAACTGATATGAAATAAGATAATATTTTTCAAATCTTATTAAAAACAACAAGCAAAATATCTTCTGTAATGTTAATTGCAATCAAATGTATGCCCCCTGGTGAATAAAAACGTAATAGTAGTGAGTTTAATTACGGGAAAAGGGGGGGTTAATTCGTGAAAATGCACACCTGCGCGTCAATAGCGTTTTTGCGGTGACCAATAAAATTATACTAACCCTCAATTAAAAGAGAATGGACAAGGTCAGTGATGTGCGCATGCTCTGTTAAATTGAAGTCATAAAACATTTACAGTTGCTTCTGTTTGCAACTAAAAATTCGGCAAACGCTTAAATACTATCGACTCGGGAGCAATTAGCCTATTAATTGCTTAATTATCGTTTTCTACCTAATCTGACCTTTAACTTGGACGGTCGTCTTTAAAAGCCAAAAAAATGTCTTTGTTGAATCCAATGTAAGTTGGTATCCTATTTCGTTCGTGTATTCGCTGCCAGTCCAAACTAACGATATCAATAGGTGTGATGGGTGATTAACGAGCGGATCCCTATTTCAGCGAATAGCATTGACTGGACAATAGCATCGCTGGACATTGTCCAAGAAGGGAGAAGACGACAGCAGGTCGGCAGGTGGGGACATTGAGAAATACCGACTTGGTGCTTGTTGGAAAATGGCAGGTGTAAGGTATCGAGCAAATATGTTAGAAGAGAATAATTTAAAAGCTGATGTCACCATGGTCATATACTAGTCAATTCGACAAACTTAACACAACAGCTGCTTAATAGTTAATGTGTAGTGACAAATTTGGCTGCATGCATATGCAAAATGTTTCATATTTCGAAGGTTTCAAGACTTCATTCAGTTTTGGTCCCATTTTTTTTTAGGTCAAAATTGATTTCATATTGACGATTGTTTTCTCTATAATGACAAATATAAACTCTGCTTTTGTGCTATCTTATCATGGGTAACCTTAAATCACTGTTTTCATATCATCTTGACCTTTCGACCACTTTGTGCAGTGTTCAATAAATCGAAAAGACTGGAGAACAACGTGAAATAAAGTGTGATTTTATAGCTAGAATAAATTAATTTGTAAAGTAATAACAGTGTCTTGTACTATGTAGATGTTTAAAATCTATATAGTTCAGATTGAGGCATATAGTGCACAATAAGAATATTTTTCTTTAAGCTTTTGTGATTTTGAATAACAGAAATATGGCAGGAATTTTTACCTTACATCGTTTTACTTTTGTCGTGGATTTCAACATTTGTCCCCAAATTGAATGGATTGAGTATTTGGGGTTCATTGAAATGCAGACTTGATGGTGCTTCGTCAGGGGACACTTTCTGGTATGTTGGGATACATTGTCCATTATATGGTATGGGACAATTTCAAGGATTTGAGAATGTGAATTGTTTAAGTCATCTATTTGATGTTTACAGAATAGTTTAAACGAGAATTACATACCTGGATATTGCTATATTTTTAAAACAGGAGTCCTGAAGGGAATTTAGAACAAATACACAGTTTCCAAAAATGTACAAACAGCACTGTTTATTTCAATTTGAGCTAATTACAACAATGTTGTAATGGGTGCACACTAGTAAAAACTTTCACTGAATGTAACACGTACATGACGTGCATTTTTAGTGTGAGCTACCCAATGTTCATTTGTATAAAAAAAAGTTGTTAGAGACTGTGCGAATATCTTGCAAAGGCTTGTACACATTGCTAGCTACCAACAACTGGGTCGACATTTGATCTATATAGGTCTCTTTGCAGTATCTGTGAGAAAATACGGTGCCCCTAACAACAGCCTCGAATTTTACCTGAACAGAACTATTTGCCGTCACTTAAATAATTTCTGTTGAGAAAGGGTGCGATGACAAAACAAGACTAAAGCAGTTTTTTGGAGAGCATTTTCAGAAGTTGAATTCGCATTGAATTTGGTATAGCTTTAGAAATGCAAAGGTAAGCTTAGGAAGGACCCCTTGGGGTATCGCTTTGGCATGGAGCCTCACGGATGGACAATTCCATTGAACAGTGGAATAATACGTCGTGGGGACGTCTCAGTGCGCACAGACTATGCTCCTTCTAATGTTTTGAACCCGGGCGGAATTTGCCACCAGTTTTGAACCCCTTAAATCTAATGTGAAAATTCACACCATCTGCACTCCGTATTATGCACACATGCATGCAAAGGAATTGTACACCGCCGCTGGAGGTCGCCGTCTCATTGAAAATTGTCCATGCTGGAATTCCTTAAAATTGGGCTAAAAAATAATTGAGCATGCATCAACAATCATTGCGGGTTGCTAAAAGTTAATTACGCCTTTTTAAAGCATGACACACAAATACGGAGGCAGGTCCAAATTACTTAGGGTTTTTGTTTTCAATTGTATGCAAGATACCATCAAAAGTTCCAGAGGGGGGACCATCGATAGACCGTGATAAGACAGGATGCTACTGTAATTTTGTAACGATTGTAAAGTGATTGACCTGGAAATTGTTGTAACAATAAAATGTTAAACAACAGGGTAAAAGAATTCCACACAAAAACAGCAGATATATGTGAAATTCTGCGATTTTTATACGAAACAGTTGCTGTGGTCATGAAATATGCTTGTACTCGTTGCACAATTGCGTTCTATCCAAATCGATTTTTGGCTATGGTTGAAATCCATTCCATGATAAGGCTATTATTTTTGAAAAACTTTGAAATAGGTATACCAAAATAAGTTTTATTTGGTATTTTTATTTGTAAAACATATGCCATTTGGTTGTAATTTAACTTGTAGAAACAAAATGTCAGACAACAGGGTGAAAGCAACCCACACAAAACAACAGATATATGCGAAATTCTGCGATTTTTACGAAACAGTATAAACTGTGGTCACCGAATGTATTTAATCCTAGCTTAAACCCGATTTGGCTAGAATTTTTAAAAAAATTTCATGTGCGTCTGTTCGTTTTGAAAGCGCGCATTACATTCAATTCAAATAGGTTATCAGCTAAATTTGAAATCCATTCCATGATATGACTTATTTTGGAAAAATCTTGAAATTAGGTATAATTATGTTGACAGTGCAGAATATGTAATACATTCTGTATTTAAATACTGTAAAATTCCAAGATTCAAGTTGTAGTCTCAAGATTGAAACATTATTTGGTTCTCAAAGTTGGTCTCAAAGTTGAAATCTATAGAGGCTGATTTAATATAAGATGCCCTTAGCCTAGTTATTCGATATGGTATTTTCTTCTAGCATTCTACTTCAATTTGTGTGTTGTTGTCGTCGTGAAACCTATACAGACTAAATCTCTTCCCGATGGTGTAAATTTGAACTAAACGTGAGATTTATCGCTTTTCATCCTGCCCCCTCGCCTCAACGTGTTAAAACCTCCCTTCAGGTGCATTTACGATGTCAAAGTGTATCTGCTCGCCATTTCAATAGAAAAAAAATCCAACGTTGAAAAACACGAGGGGAATCCCCCTAAAGTCCCTCGAAAAGTGTATTGTGTAAACAGGCCCTGGATTTTTGATCTTTTTACACGCATGGCTAACACGTGCAAACCGGACAGCCGGGTCCAGAGTCCGAAGGTGAGGGTAAATAGTTGAGGGCATTAGCAGATTTTAAGGGAATTGGATTTTGTGTGAAAAACATTTGAAACCGACAGAGGTGCAGGTGCGAGGCTGCCCTTTGTGGAAACCCCCTAAATCGTGATCTCCCCCCCAAAAGGTGGCAGGTCATTAGTTAGCCCAACCTCTTTGAAAGCCATTCCTACAGGAGAAAGACCCAATAGTGTGGATGTACCCGTGACTTTCCCTAGCGTTTTCTCTCCCGTGTCATTCCCGTACCTCCACCCACGGACCCCTGAGTCGTACCTCCTCCCCTTAAGTCTAATTACAGGCTCCGTTTGCTAGTAGACGGGTTCAGGTGTGACTTGGAAATTGAGCGCCATTGTTAACCATTGCTGTTGTGCCCCTGGGGGATGCTCCTTGCTTAAGCGAGTCAACCCAGGTTTTAGCATTGAGTTACATGAATCCAACAGTATGGGTGTACTGACCAAATTAGCTTCATTTGCCTAAACTGGGTCTGGAGGTGTCTAAACGGGCTTTCGGGCGAGGTAACCCCCAGAAGTAAAAACCAAACTTTACATGGTTAAGATGGTGAATTGGTAGACATGGGAAGTGGTCTCAATCAAGGAAAAAGACAATGTATACAAAGCATAATATATTCGCTCGCAATATCGATTCAGTAAAATATGATGAAACTGCAGTGCCCTACCACTTAACTATATATGAGGAACATTAGGGGAAGATTCTTCAACGATATATTGTCAGAAGGGTGGGAGATACTATTAAGGCACTGCAATGGACGCAAACATGTAGATACAACTGATAAGTCATACAGTAGGTATATCAGACAAGGCTAACACAAGGAAATTAAGATAGACAAGATTTTAAAAGCAATCACTGGTTGGACAAGGTGATATGCAGATAACTACAAACCACCATAACATCTAAAGGAAACTGGCTATGCAACTCTGGTTTGCCCTATGTATGTTGGAACACTGAAATCCAATTTGGAACCCTCGCAGGATGGTTCATAATCAGGATATATAGAGGTGGTCCAGCATAGGGCAACCAGATTTGTTAATGGCGATTACCAACATTCCGTGAGTGTGACAGAAATGTTCCACTCTCTAAATTAGGATACGTTGAGGTCCAGGCGAGAAAAGTTATTTATGGGGTTATTTAAACGTTTTAATCTTTCTCGTAATTCAAAAATACTAACGCCTAATGGCCACTCTAGGAGTAGACATAATCACTCAAATCCTTTGACAGAGCTTCGTGCCAAGACAGATGCTTACTATTGGTCCTTCTTTTTGCTTGCGATTAGACGATGGAGTAGTCTTCCTGGCGAAAGTCCAGTTTTTAGTAAAAATTCAATTTAACAATGTGTCTAAGTCGCTACTGACGTAGGCGCATGATTGGGTACCACTCCACCTGCCCCCTCCCCCCCCCCCAACTCACCATATGGCATTTATTTGCTGAATGTAGAGTACTGAGTTGAATTGAATTGAATTTAAATACCGTGCTGCGAACAGAAGAGATTTATATAGACAAAAGTGATAATGACTTTATACATTATACACATGAGAAACCAATCCAAGAAGAGTTGGTAGACAACACTGAAGTGTAGACTGTATAGAGGAAGACATGATAAAATCTAAAAATACAAGCTTGGGAGTGAAGCAATCAAATTACCGACATTTGCATTTGCCTTCTTTGCCTCACTATCCATGGACGACATGCAAGATCCTGAGGTAAATCACGACGATACACTTAAGAGATTGGTTTAATCTCATTGCCTCGATGCATTGATGCATTGAGCAGTTGCCTAAGTTACAGAGGTGCCCAAGAAGGCGTGTTTTATAGGGCAAGTGGCAGTGCATGCAGATGGCAACTGGAAACAAGGTTTCAATTTTAAAATGCATTGTGTGCGAGTGTTGACTTTTATGACTTTCCTCCGTTAACGTTGGCCGTTTGTTAATCCACGAAATGGACCAATAACAACCAATTGTTCTGCTAGTGTAGTGCACGTGCAGCCCATTTAGCACAGTCCAGCACCTCAGAGTACGTGACACCTCTATCGTATCTTGAGATAAGCGAGTAGAAAAATATTTTGTCCTAGAAAGTACCCTATTTTTCAGCTAATGGCCGATTATTTTAATCCTCTTTCTTCCCCATCTCGTAAGATACAGGTGCAGGCACTCCTTATACCCTTTACTGACTTCGCTACTTTAAAATTTCACGTTTTTTATCATTTGGTCAGTATCAAACTTTTGATTTCTTATTGTTGTCTGCAATAATCCAGATTTATTACCACCGTAAAAATCGAACATAGCCACTGTCCGTCCGGTCGGATGAGTAACGACTAATTATAACATGGTCGGCTATATTTATAGAGAGCCATCTTGAGTTAAACAGGATGACTTGAATTTCGTAATTTGTAACAAATACATGTTTGGGGATCTTGATTTGACGTTGATTAGAGGTATTTCAAAGTGTCCAACAGAAAAACGTATTTCAATTGCACGATTCTACGTTGATTTTATTTGGAAATTAAAACGAGTTTTAACGATGGGGTTAAAACCTATCCAGATGGTATCCATGCAGCAAAGCTTATTATTATTGTATATGGCCGGCGGTCGTTTGCATGCCGTATACAATCTCCACTGTAATTAGCATGTTTGGATGACAAATTGTTTTTTAATTCAGTAATTGCAGTCTTCATGTTTAAATATATAATAATCTTTTGCATTAAACGCCTCAGTCAACTTCTTTCACGCTTAAGCGCCAATCAAAAACTATATTTTTTTATTCACTTTTTTCCCTTGTAAACTTTTTTCTTCCTATACGACTCAGTTTTTTTTCTTGACACGGACTTATTTTTTTAACTTTAATTTATAATAGGATATACTTAGTTAAACTTAATCGATTTCATGTACATGTGAAATTGATTATAAATTTTTGAAAATAGAAACACTTCTTATTGACTGCAATGGAATGATGGTGGTAATATGCAGTTTAATGATGCGCATGATTTAATTAAATACTGTACAGTATGTCAATTCATACCTAAAACTACACATACTGACAGTATATATGGATTTCTATAAAGTACAACCAGCTTGTCCCAACTTGCCCAGCATGTTTAGAAATATTGACGGGGTGTCAGTGACGAAGCCGTAAATGTTGTTTACGTATGACTGCAGTTTTATGAAACGTTCTCGTAAGCCGTTGCCCCGCCGAGTAAGCCGATTCACAGCCGTTAGCCGTTACATGTCCCGTTTAACGTGTTTTACCACCGCTGCTGAACTTGCCCCTTACATAAAACAAAGACATGTCCTTTGTATACGTAAAAAAGAGCTCCTTTTACTTTTTTAATTTATATATATTCAGACATTTATAAAAGTTGTATTCTCCTGTCTTTGTATTGATATTTGTGTCCCGTTTTATTTTTGAAAGTTCCAAAGTAACCCGAGAACACTATAAAAATGCGTGCTCAGATAAGTACATTTCGTAGTGCAGCAAGTCTCAGATTTTGCAGTTCGCAGTTAAGACGGAAGTCTCAGATTTTGTATACCAGTTCGCAGTTAAGACAGAAGCTGTTGCGATTGCTTCACAATGCATTTTATCAGAATGTCCAAGTTTGTTCGCAGACCTACAAATTGAATCTGCCAAAACTGCGAACTGCTTTTATCTGCGAGGGTTCCTAAGTGCTCGTCCACCTGTCCATCCCCCCCTTTTTCAATAAGCGTTCCTACAGGTTGTAATGCATTATTGCGGGCTGTAAAACAATATGTAGTTGTTAAAGGTGCGATTTAACGGCCGCAAACACCCTCTGTCGGGTGGCCCGGCCACTTTTTTGGCGGTTGGGTGTCGATCAGGAGGCCCCGCAGTTGACGGGAGAGGAGGCCGAAAGGACAGGGGGGAGGAGCCGAATGTCGTCCCTATTGGTTGGCCAGCCTGGGGCTCTTTGTACTTTGCTTTGGGCGGGTGCAGGGTAGTGCGGGAGAGAAGGGAAGGGAAAGGGACTGACTCGGCCAGCTGATTGTCTTTTTTGCACAGTAGTGCTTCGAACATCGGTGAGGATGGACGTGTTGTTCGCAACTACATATTGAGACTGTATATGGTGGAAACATCTACGAACACTTCTGTGCTACGGTTTTCAACTAGAATTTCAAAAGGATTTTTTCTGCGTTTTTTATATTATTATTTCGGGAACGGCTGTATGGAATAGGCCTCGTTCGCTTATCGGTTTCGGATAAAACTCGTTTAGATATGATTCGCGTAGCCGCAAAAAGTTTACGCGTTGATAAAACTACGTCTATTTACTTTAATATTTCGTTGTCGAAACTCAGCTGATGGTAAATACGAACCTATCGGATGAGAACGTATAGTTTCAAAAAGTGACATTTCTAAATTTTTGTTTTGTTTTGTGTTCAATCACTAAAACAGAACGGGATTTTTTTGTTTATCCGGGGTATTTTTTAAATAAACTCCTGTCGTTAAGTCATGCTGGACGGATGATTTACATGGATCCTTATCTCCCTCGTGGCCGCCCAAGGTTAGTCATTTGTAATGTTTTAAATCGTTTACAACATTCTTTGGTTAAACGATACCGCATATGGGAGCGAGAGAAGTGACTGTTTTTCGTAGGCTGACGAGGGCCGTTTCTAAAGTACTTTTGGAAGGGACACCCCTGGCACACCCAAATATCAAATTAGCAGGACATCCTGGACTTAGCACTCTACAAATTCACTATTTTTTACTTTGATAAGAGAACGATCTTGTCTACATTATAAATCTCAAAAAATGTCAATTAAGCATATACTACTTTGTCAGTGTTATATAACCGTGAATTCAAATTACAAATTTATGCAATTGAAGTTTGTCTAATTTCCTCAAATATTAGATACATATGATATTTTATATCTTGTTTATTGACGTGTTTACTATATTAGCAAGCTGTCAATTCTAATTTTCAGACATGGGTGAAAATTATTTCTTCACTTTTCTGATACATATAATTGTTTCTATGAAATAAGATTGCACTAATAGGTGAATTACTATTCTGGGCTTGTCACGCCTTTTAAGTTCTTTATACGTACATGTAGTTAAAGATTATCATTTTACCCTGGGTTTTCAGTTAGTGTGACCATGGTTACAGAGACAAGTGTTGCACCACCCATTTCAGGAAAAAGTATTTCATCCTTTACTGCCAAATAACAGGGGCTCTGACATTTGTGCATAAAATGGTTTGTGCAACACTGGTTTTTGGTAAATATTAGTCACAACAACTTTAACCTAGGGTTACTACATCTTTCGAAAATATCTCAATTTGTATTTGACACCTCTTTTAGCGTACTGACAAATTAGTGACAATATTAATAGGGGCGAGAAGTTGATACGTCTAAAACGCCCCCTATTAAATATGACCAAAAATGTATAACGATGACAATGGCAAAGTTGTCATCACATCAGTTGTTATGTATGAACAATGTTAACCTTTAGTTAACCTAACTGGAAAAAGGATGGTTGTTTGGGTTCTGAATGAGAAAAAAATGTGTAGTGCAGTAACTTAACTGCATAATGTATATTCACTCAACATGGGAATTTATTCTCAAAGTACAAACATTAATTTAGCATTTCATAATAGTTTGTACTGCGATTTAGACTCGGATTCCAGTGCATTAAAGATGCATATAATTTTATAGATGCATAGTTTTCTCAATTAACAAGTGTAAAAGGTTTTATTTGGACTTGCTAAATAGTATCCAATGTTGGCAACATGGATACAATTTAGCAAGTCCATGATGTTGGTAATCACACGCTACCGAGTTTGTTTGTTATCTGGTTTCTACCAGAACATCCCTGGCCAATCTTGGTCGCGGAATAAGGAAACATTTTTGCACAGGACAGATGGAGAGAAAGTTAAAGGTTCAAAGGACGGTGTCCAGTTTCTGTTTTCAAGTTGGTGCACGTTTTTGTTGACAGGTGCAATAATTTATGCATGAACCGTGCGTTTTATTTTTTCACTGCAACATAATCGCGAATGCACGACTGTTTTGTCTTTTATTTGGCAACGTTTGGCTTGGCCAGATGGAGTGAGCAGTGTTTCCCTTTTTGCGTATATTATACGAGCCATTTGCTGCCACCGGTTTGGGTTCAAAGGTCTTTACTAAGGGGTCGACTTACTCTGCTATTGTGATAAAAGGCAAGGGCTTTGGAAGTTGGTAAAGAGAGAAGCTGTAAGGGTGAGGGAGGCAAGAGGGTTTTGGTGCCTATATTTACCCACCGCGAGTGGTCAGTCGAGGTCAAAAATTACTTATTTAGGACTAAATAAGTTTGCTAAATCTTTTAAAAGCTCATTTCGAAATGTATTCAGAGTGAAAAAATCTTTACCCCAAAAAAACTAGCTAATTTTTATTGCGTGTAAACTGGCTGTTTAAAATTTGTCGGTGTCAGCTGTATTTTATGTGTTGTTGGCTATAAATCGAACATGACCAATTTATTTGATGTATAGCCTCATTTTGATAACTGGCTTGAGATTCTAGAATCTCAAAAACCCCAACTCCCTGTAGGAAATTGTCTGGGAAATTGCCCATTAATTCCATCCCAAACCACGGACCTTGCGCTGTAAAATTAACAATTGGTACAAGTTTTTAACAGAGAAAGTAATAAAAATCCTTATTTTAAACTCGTTTTAGACATTGATTAAATTTAAGGAAAACTCCATGTGACTAAACAATTTTTAATTGCCATATTGAAAGTTGCTTTCATATGTTACTGATGTCTTAAGTTTATTTCGTATACTATACATGCATGCATGCTGCACATGTTTAAAAAACCATTGGACCCCCTTTACGATGGATTAAAACTAATTATAGTAATACATTCGAGATGTTACTTAAATCACTATACTTAAAGGGGGGAAACTCCTGTATCATATTTGAAACCCTAGGTTGCGAATGATTTGTATGGTATTGCAAAAATGAGTGGCTTAAAGCAAATTTTCAAAGAATACGATCAGTTTTTCACCCAGAATAATAGAAAACTAATTCGGAAGGTGTCAATGCCCCAGTTCACAGCACCCTACAACCGAGTTCCGTACGATTTCGGTTGCAATTCGATATGACGAATTGCTAGTTTTGATTAATGCAAGGCGTTTCTTTTGGCCTGGAATAAGATATATTTCTCGTGTTTGAAAATCTTTGCATTGGGGAGTAGACCCATTTTCTACACGTGTATTGCAGGAATTTGTGTTTTTAATCGTTGTAATTTGATGACGAAGGAAACTGGGGGTTGTAAAGGCAAGGATTAAGATTAGGGATTAAGTTGCTTATGGCGCACACCCTTCATATAATGTGGGTTAACCCTTGTTTTCATATTGTTTTTCATGCAAATTTGCAGTATACTAGCATGTACTTCTTTTGATACAGTATATTAATTTCTATTGATTTATATTCCATGGTTTCTGGAAAAAAAGTTCTGGAAATATTTAAAAAAGTAAGAGGGAATTAAAAAAAAACTTCACGATGCATTTAAGATCAGCATCTTAAGTTACATAATTAATCGTATCAAGTTTCAGTGGCTTGTATTTCCATGTTGAAAATGCAAAATGCCCATACGCCACCAGGAGGTGCTGAACCGATATGGACGCTTGGGAGAATGTATCTCAATGAGGGTCAGTGTGGTTATCGGCTGATAAACCCGGAGATTGACCCCGGGGCAGGTGCGGATAGCCATTTCAGGTGATCAATTTTTTGCATCGTTGCCATAGTGATACCCAAGTATCCAATCATTGCACCTTTAGAAGGTGCAGTTCTCCCGTCATCATCTGTAAATTGCGTTAAAGGCAGTGGCTCCACTTTGACCCCTGACCCCATTATTTCGGCGGATTTGGGGTTTGGGTTGGGTTCGAGAAACAACTTCCAGGGTAGTTACCATGGTAACTCCACGAACAGAAATGCGTCAAATTTCAAACCGTTCCCCTCCTATCCTTAACAGCTTTTTAAGAAAACAAACGACTTTTTGTAGACAATTTCTACCTTCTTATGGTACCCAAATACTTTTGGGTACCAGGCTTTATTCAGATTCAAGTGCCATTTTGCAATTTCTGATGTGTTATTGTCCTTTTGTCGCAATTGGTAACCCCTTAGTAACCACTGTCATCTGATGTCAATCAGTCAATGCTATGCCCATCCTGTCACGTTTTCTGATAACTTTCGTAGCCATATTATTATTGTAATTTTAACAGATAGGCAAAGCCTATATACTTCTAAATGAAACATTGCAACAGTGTTCGTTATCATGTATATGATTACGTTGATTCGCGTCTATTGAAAGAAAACTTGAATTTCGTTGTTTTGTCAACCCCTTGGTAACAGTATTGCAATGGTTGAAGGTTGTGACTAATATAGCAGATGATAGGTCACACGTTTTTTTTTTACATCTAAACACCCCTGCATTTTCTTTTTCCCTATATGCTTTACATCCTGAAAGTTGTAATAAACTTCCTTAATTAAAATAATGTTTAGTGCCAGTTTTTTATTAACACCAATTGATGTAATTTCCCAATTTACAAACTTTGAAAAGAAATGGTTTTCTTATTTCATCGGTTATCTCCTTAGTGTTATTTCTAATAGATAGTGCTATTTTTAGATAGTGCTGATCTTGCCATGGGTCAGTCAGATATGTTACTGAGAAGCTTTATTTAAAACCATACTATGAGAGACAGCGTGGCGTCGAATTCTGGTGTCTATTTGTCGTCATGGGAATTTGTATCTTCAATAACATTTACCCCAATTCAAATGAAATACTATGTAACTACTATTACTTAACATTTGTGAGCTTATCTTTTTCTAAAAAACACTCTCCAAAACAGAAATTCTTCATAAGATGGCGGTTAAATTAAGAATTTTAAAACAGCCAATACTATTTAAGTTTTTTTTTTATGTTGGGGTACCTCAAAAGTGCAATGTGATTTTTAATCGGATTTCAACAATTCCTTTATAACATTGTTGTAATTTAAAGAAGCAGCAGTCTAATTCCTGAATACCTTTTTTTTTCTGTGCCAGAGAAGCGATAAGATTTTGTTCCCCTCATGTGTGAGATTGCGTTTTAAAGGCTACTTTGATTTTGTGTATTGTTAATTGGATTCTATTCATATTAAATCTTTTATATCGAGCTAGTCTCAGGTATAAACTTGGCCTCCAATTGTGGCATTTTTGCTGAGCTGGAAACTGCATAAAACTCCGTTGGAAAAAGGGGCAGTGACTTGCAACATGCTTTCAAATGATATATCTGATTAAATCTTTTTAGGAGCCATGCAGGTGGCGCCCCTTCAATTTTTACATTCTTCTGCTGAATGATCCGATTCATTTGCTTGTATTGTGCCATTTGTTATTATTCACGATTCGCCAACGAAAGTTTGCTGGAATTTTGCCACGAAACAATTTTTTTCTTCTCTTGCTGTTCCCTGGCCTTTTGATATCAGAAATATTTCGCCCAAAACATCAATAAATCTTTTGATTTTTACGTGAGGGAATACATTTTTCAATGCATCTGCCATTTTGGGTTCGATTCTCATTTTATTGTTAGTTTTGACATTTTTACGATGAGGCCACAAAAGGGGGAATTGAAATAGCTAGAAGTTATGGACCCAAAGAGTGCGTTGTTGTAATACAATTTTAACTTTAGAATTTAGGTGTATTTTACAATTGCAATAGTTTTGATTATATAACTGCTGATTTCTGAGAATGGACACTTAATCTATTATTTCCAAGAAAATCATGTTGAAGTTAAAATAGTGATTATCTTTCTCTATCATTGCGTGTGGGCAAACTAAAATATCGATTCGGATATGCTGTATCTAAGGGCGAAAACGAAAATGTCAAATCTACATCGATACTTTGTTGCAAGGTTAAAGTATTGTCTAGAGTGAGTGACAATTTCATATTTTATAGGAAAATACCTTAAACCTATTCATTAGGCAATGAAGTATTCCCTAAAAATTTCATTTTTCAATAACAAAGTATAATTATAAAATATTTGGATATTGCTGTTTTTTATTTCATGCTTATAAACATTGGTTTTGTTATAATCGATGATTAAATGGTTTTAAACTCCGGTTAAAAGAAGAATATTGATGAATCAATAACGAATCTTCTAGCAACAGAAATTCAAAATACTAGATAGTTCAATAACATACTTCGATGAGGTACTCTAATCTTTGATACTTTTGAAGTGGAAGTTATTTTTATTGCGAGTTGTTAGGAACATGCGTGCAGTTAGTGTAAGGTACTGTATGTAAACATCACATGTAGAGATATCGAACATTTATCTAGGCCTCAATTTAAGCCTGCATTTCTGACAGTTTTCTTGTGCAGTTTGTATATCAGTTAGTTTGATCCTCTTGTTGAGCCTCAAACATTTGTCCTTCGATAATTTGATAAAATAAACAATTTCATCCCCATGAAATCACGTGTCACTCACTGCCAAATCATTTTTTTCCAAGTTACATCAATACCATACCATGACATCCCCCTTGATACTCAGTTTTCGTCATCTTGTTATGATGACAACTTCCCGGATTCTTTGGAATTGATGCCGTAATGATTCACATTTATTGTGTTCAAATTTACGCCTCATTTTGATAGAGAATGCATTTGACAGACTGTTAAATTTGTAAACGAAATTGCATCGAATTGTCGAGATAACGTTTTTGTAACGAGGATAGATTCATAGGAATTGGCTTATTTTGAAATGTTCAATCTATGACCAGTCTATGACAATCTACAATGTATGACCATCGCAATCTGGGAATAATCTTGGTCGGTCTTTGTCAATTCAAAAAATGTATTTTATGAAAGGTTTGTTTAAGTTAGCTATTGGTTAAGACCTATAGGACCATGACTATTGCACCATTTCTTGACTTTAATTTGTTTGACCAAAGCACAGTTTCAGTTTATATAAGCAGATTTACGTGAGACGTTATCTTTAATCATCGCTTTTGTAAGCAAATATCAAATTAAAAACGAAT
>JAQGBW010001165.1:0-28813 GCA_034698625.1 Julus scanicus
TCAATAATTTTCAGCTTCCTGATTATCACACGGCCAAATTATTAGCATCTATCTTCTAGTTGGAGTATAAAGGTTGACATTCCACCATAAAATAGAAGTGGTGAAAATACCCCATTCTTTATGTCTCAGTTCGATGTCTCCAAACTTTTTTTTTAAATCCAACTTTATGCTCTTCGTGCAGTATATATGTTATACGTATACACTCTTTTATTTTATGATAAATGTCACTTGTCACATTTTGCTTCCATTTATGCTCATTTTGAACATTTTTGCTCAGCTCAGCATTGAAAATGCCATCACGAATTTTTTTTAAATCATAAATTTAATGCCTGCATGGTCTAACCTAAAGATGATGCACTTTTATAACTCAGAATATTTTTAGGCTTCATAATTAGTGTTTTTTTTTTCCATATTGATGCAAAGTCAATTTTTTAGAATTATTCATAACTTATATATATATAGGCTATGCATATGTGCAGCACATGCATTAAAACAAAAGGAATCTTTTTGCCTTTTCATGGTGCACGTATACATGAATAATGCCCATGCAATTATACATTCACATATTACAATATCAGATATATAATATTATAATTTTGTAGCAATACCCTTATATATCATCACAATGAAACATAGTTGTATCATTTGATGTTGTTTTTGGATATCTTGTATATATATATATTAGCTCCCATTTTGGGGAATGTTTGATTTTGTTTAATAAGCGCATATTTGTGAACATCAATATCCACAGAATACTATACAAGAATGTTTATTCATCAATTATTACTATGCATCGTTTCACTGATGCAACATACCATGGCTCATTTATTTAACCTCCTTTTAAGGTATTTGGGTTTTTGTGTTTCAAATTCAATAAATAGTTAATTCTCAAGCCACTTTTGTAGGACGAAAAAATGACTATATACAATACAAAACATTTGAATTGGTTGTATCAAACAATAGTTAATTTCTATGTTTTAAAACAACATGTACTTAATTTGTTCATTTTACGAAAAATTGGCAACTTAATTTTTATAGCGTACACATACATAGTTTATACAATAACAATTTCGATAAACATTTGCACAATTATTCCGAAGTATTTTCAAATATACGACATGCTTCCATGGATGCATTATAGTAACACACACTTTAAGCCAAGCACCATTGGGTTTTGGTTGGCAAATGGAATATGGAGTTGCCAATCGTTGGTTTTATGATAGCAGTCATGCAACGTTGGCAACAGCTATAAAGTTGCAAACATAAACTTTTTAATGCAGGATAAATATATTTTACCGCTAAAATATATACAAACAAATAAATTATGGTGTTTTTATAGAAATTTAAAGCAATAGTAACGTATACATATACATTTTGTTTGCATTACGTTGGGGATGAAGACTATACGTTGTCCCAACCAAACCATGTATACGCATGGTCCAGCGATTTTTGGTTCCTTAATTGGGTTCCCTAAAAAATTCCTTTAAAAATAGTTTTATCAGAAAACTGTATACGACAGACAGAAAAAAACTTGCTTTCTCGCAATGGTAGAATCCATATTTATTAAACACTCGAAACTGTCTTAATATATCTTGTGTTAATTGAATTATTCATTTTGACTCGCTCGAAATTTCTCTTTACGCAAATTGCATAACGTTCGCAATGACTATAACTTAAGAGCTCGTATATAGAGGAAATCCATGCATTTTAAGCATTTTATGCCTACTTTCCCCCCCCCCCCTTTTTTATAGAGTAAGAAAGAAGTCTCAGTGACACGAAACTGCATATAAAAGCATTCAAATGAGTTATTTTTGCTCGAATATTTATTTAAAACTCTCGACAAAGACTTGTCGTTTGTTTTTCACAAATGAAAACACCCGGTATATTTATTAATCGGTCGATATTCCCAGCGCATGCGCACGAAGAGCCACTTTCCAAAGGTCTTTTTCAAATAGCAGAATTTAAAATTTAAGATTTAGAATATACTGGTTAATTTTTTCTGATTTTAGACTACTTAAATTTACCGTAAAACATTAACGTTTTTGTTTTAATTTGTATGTGGTTTTTTTCTTTCTTTCTGCTGTACACTGTATTTGTGACCATGTAAAAGTGCTAAAGCTTCTCATTGCATCAAGGCTAAAGGCGGTAGCGAAAGTGGCGCCACCTGGAAGCAATTCGTTGAACTAATTTCCCGACCGAATCACCGCTTTGTGAGCCTCCGCGCTTCGTTGCCAGCTTGCTCGCATCCTATTCGTCCGATAGTTCAGCCGCCCATCTTGGATGTTACGCAAACCTAGTCTGCGCTTCTAATGTTATTTTCACTAATATAAAAACGTGATTTTAATATAAAAAATTAAGAAATAAGAACGCTTTACCCTTAGTTTTCGAATAACACTATCCTTTTATAATGTTTTTTCGATGCGCCTATGTATGGAGACCCGAGGGTCATTTCTGGCTGACCTGGTAATTAATTCGTAATTTTTGGAAATTTTTGTGTTTTAGTTTATTGTTCATTTTGACATTTTGTATTAAATTATACCATTTTGTTAAATTTGGCCATTTCTGTTATTCCATTCTGTCCACATGCAAAATCTGCAAAACCGATTGGTGTTAAGCCTATTCGGTTAGGCCTTTTAATATTACGGTCCTATTCTTTGTTGTGTAATTTGTGTGAATTGCTGAAAGTCGATTACAGCAGCAAATTATATTAATTCCATTATTATTTACGATTATGGCGCGTCGATATGATTTTTCTTAAGAAATGTGAGAAAAATAGGCGTAAAGGCTTATATTAAAAAGGCTTATTGCTCTTCGAATTTTGTTTGTGTAAGCTTTAATGTGACACGCTCGAAATTATCTTATCTTATATGCTTATAAAGATCTAAAACAACACATAGTCGAAGTTGCTTTTTTGTCTATCTATGCCCTTGAATAAATGAGTCGTAAAAATACTGTGCGTATTTAATTATTCTTACCACATGTCCATGCTGTCATCCTTTATTAAAAAAAAAATACACAAAATATGCGTGTATTAATCATGCAGGTTAACCAAATTTCAAAAAATATTATTTTCCTGAATATACCAAATAAATGCACATTGGTAATAACTTGGTTATAATTGGCTATATACATAGTTAAGCCTTTATTTTAAAATTCTTCACTTGTTTATATATTTGCTTATACAAAGCAAAGGTTTTATAATCAACCCATTCATTTAAATTTTGCACACTGTTTAAACATTGAAGATGTCTTTTGTGAAACCTGATGGATTTTTCTATAAGGCGGATCCAGCTGCCGCATATATATGTTGCTGTTCAATACGTTTGATGAATCATACGCGACATTGAATAAACTAATAAAAGGACACGACACTGATGCAGGACCTTCTGCATATATTGCCGATGCAATAATAGGACGAACCCTCTTCTTTTCATGAGTTTGGGCATCCACAAAAAGGGAGGGGAGCTATACCTATAATGTTGAAAAAAAAAGTTTGACACATTTTCTTGTTGGTCGCCTTCACTTAGCCTAATTTCAAATATAGCCGATAAAACATGTGGAATGTTATACTTTTTTTTTCATAAGTATATATTACCGAATTATTCTTGTAATTTAATTGGCTGTATATGCACCATGCATTCCACATTCCATTCAGTATAAATTCAAATCTGTTCATGCATGCTATTCTTGTATAAAAAGAGTGCGTCAAATACATGTTTTTGTAGGTTCTCTTCATGCATATGCAATTTGAAATTAGTGCTTGCCTACGGCCATTGGAAAACCCTTTAATGTCATTTCAGCATGTTTTCGTTTGAAAATATGGCCGACTAAAAAGTCTTGTGAGAAAGACTCTGGCGCCTTTAAGTATAGCGCCGTTGTTCAGTGAATACAATAAAAAAAATGGGTGAATGACCCATATCTATAAGTCATTGTTTCATTGCTGTTAACAAGGACACATTCTGAGGGGATAGCACCGAGATCTTGTTTCTCATGAACGCTGTTAAAATTCACAGAAGTTGATCTTAATATTAAAATCTCTTATGTTTCTGAACACGTTCCGAATGGGTAATGTCAATTGACTGGAGGATATCATCAATTACAATCCAAAAAAAAATACATCAAAAACAATTTTAACTCGTTGTTATTGGTGGAAATGTATGCCAAAATGATCTTAAAGCAGCTAAGCCACTTGATGTCAACATGACAAAATCTTATTATAACATATTTTTTGTGCATTTGGAAAGACAGTGTTTCTTATAAAAGTGATTTTATAAACAATATGGTTTAAACATATATATGTATTCACCAATTAACATCTTTGGAAAGTATAGTGTTTAAATCCTATGTATTTCCATCTTATAAGCATTAATAACATCGAGGTGCCCAAACCTCTACACATACAGGGTGGGCCAATAAAAAGTAAGCCAACTTTTTAAAAAAAGATAAAATGGTTATATTTGTTATAATGGAATTTATTAAAATTTTGTACATGTGTACTTAAATTGGATACAAAAAAATTCCCTATTTCAATTTGTGTTCAAAGTTAGCACCTTTCTCCGGAAACAGTTTCAAAAATTGCCTAGCACTGCAATTTTTCGTTTTACGCAAATTCGCGGTTCTTTCTTCTTCAGTGAACGCCATTTTGAAAGACAAATTTGAATGATTACGTCATTAAAAAAGAACGTGAACAAGGGCAATTCGTAAGTAAAGAGACCCAAAAATAACCTTTTTATCGTTTTTATAAAGTTGGCTTACTTTTTATTGGCCCACCCTGTATATTAAAGCCCTATTGTGCACCTTGTTGCAAACCGCTTTGAAGCCAGGCGGCGCTTCGATCGCCATGCAGTAATTCACAAAGTTCAACAAAGGCACTTTTCAAAGGACGTCCATTTACTTTTGTGTTCTGGGATAGGGGTGGGGGGAAGAAAGGGCCTGTATCTTTAACCAAGCATTGAATTCGCCATTTATTGAATGTTTTTGTGTTCCGGTTTTTCAGGTCCCAATGGTTGTCCTCGCCGCAGGGGCCGCCAGACGTACACGCGGTTCCAGACGCTGGAGCTGGAGAAGGAGTTTCACTTCAACCACTACTTGACCAGGAGACGGAGGATAGAGATCGCCCACGCCCTTTGCCTGACGGAAAGGCAGATCAAGATTTGGTTTCAGAATCGGCGCATGAAGCTAAAGAAGGAGCTGAGAGCGGTCAAGGAGATCAACGAACAGGCACGAAGGGAAGCGGCCGAAAAAGAGAGGCTAAGGCAGGAGCAGGACAAACCATCGGCCGTCCAATCCAAGTCCGGCTCGGACGGGCACCACCACTCGACAGGCGCCTCACCCCACGGCCAGGTGGTCATCCACGGAGCCCCCAAACTAGAAGCGGATCCGACGAAAATCAAGGCCCAAACGTAAAATCATGCACATTAGTAGATGTCATATATGAATGAGAAAAAAAAATAGATGTCTCGGGGTAAGAATTCTAACTACCATCATTAAACAAACAAAAAAAAAACCTACACAATTTGCTCGTACTATGATACATAAGTGTCCTATCTACCCCTCTGCCCTATATCGTATAAATATATATATATAGCCGAAATCCAATCACTTCATAATTGTATCAAGCAGCAAGAGTCACTCATTAATTCACTTTCATTAATGTCGCTGTTTTTTCAACGTTTAGGCGTCGAGGGGCGACCTTTGACCCGGCTTGCAGACGAATTTTTTACCGTTGCTTTCTTTCCAGCCCTGGGTGGAAAACGTGTGGGGTTCATATCTGAGATATTGGACTTTCCCTCCCCTGTCCCTGCATAAGTCGGACAAGAAAATGTTAGCCAACACATAAAAAAAGATGGAAATCTTAAAAGTTTTATAAGATGTTTGGAAATGCAGTGTTAGTGGTGCCCAATTTTTGGTATAAAACCCACACGATTGTTTTTTTCCATCCAGGACCATGTGCTTGTTTGTTGCAATAATACCCATGTGTAATTTCGTTGTTTTTTTTTTAAACAAAAACAATTGGTTCCATGGAGTGTGAGGGTAAACTGTTGACCCGGTCTTCTACCCTATGTGCAAAAAGGAAAACAGTGACGTCACGCGAAATTGCATGGGTAACACCTTGGCAACGATTCAAAAACTTGTCTTCATGAGCCTCTAATGAAAGTTTTGCTTTTCATATAAGCATCAAGGTTAGCGAATGAAATTTCGTTTTCATGACCACCATCAAGGCTAATGAAGAAAAATAATTATTTTTCACATCCAAAATTAGACACGAGAGCAGTGTAGAAATTCCCAACCGGTTTACTTAGTATGACTTGTTTGCCCATTGGCTAGTTGGACATGATTAGAGTCACAGGCATGGCTCGTATATACATGTAACAAGTTCTGAACGTCACTGTTATCCTATAACACCTTACGAAAATGTCACCATGTCTTGGACATGTTCCATTTCTGTAAGGGCACTTATGTTTCGTACGGCTGCGCTATTCAAAGCCTCAACCTTTACCAAATGCGGATTTTGAAGTTAGCACGCTTTCTAATGAGCAGTTTCTATACCGTTGTACCCTCCCCATGTGTACGTGTGTGCGGTATTTGTATACTCGTGAGAAAGTCATTGTTACGAGATGTTGTAGAGTTACGATGCTTGAAATTGTAACACGGAAAAAAAACCAAAAAAAAACACAGCCAAGACCACAATCACAAAATCTTGCATTCTGATGGCGAAACTAGTACGAAGTATATATCCATCATAATCCTACAATATGTTTTTTTGTTCTCAAACGAGTGCATGATGGGGGTTGAGGGAATAATGTTCGTAAAACAAAAAAAAAAGTACGTACATCTTCTGAATTGGTGTTTCTCGTAAATATGTAGTTGGATTACCTCTTGTCAATCTAATACGTGTATTTGAATAGGGCCTATTTTAACACTGAAAGCTCTACTAATGTACCAATGAAATGTTTCTCTTTATACCATCCTATAATATCAAATGGCCCTATCATCTTTAAACGTGGAGCTGAACGAATGCTGAGCAGGCTTTTTGTTTTAAATTTAAGACCTAGGTTTTACACGTAATCATATTTATCGAGGACAAATTTCAATTTTTCATTTTGGAAATACACCTTCAAATTTACATGAAATTATGTCGAAATTTGAAGATTTGTATTTCAATGTGAAAACACGTTAAAAATGTGCTTTCAAAATTTTGCATACGTCCAAACACAAATTTAAATACAGTGTTGTTTAAAACACTATTCTGAACATATGTTTTCCAAACTACATTGCATATACTAACCAGCAAGAAGATAAAATCTGCATTATTGTGAAAAGCATAGATATATAGATTAACTCACTAATTGTTTCTTTTCTTCAGATCCTTAAAAAGGAAAAAATTCTTATTATTTGAATCGAAATTTTTGAAATTTAGTATGAAATGCTCGATTTGGTGAGATAATCTGATTGAATGTCTTTCTTGCGTGCTTTGGAGACAATCAAAAATTGAAAGGTATAGGTCTTGGAGAATGTGATGCATGTCCCTACTTATAACACCTAATTGTCTACTGGTCTGAAAGTTCTTGAAATTTTAGATGCTGTTTTCTTAAATTTCTAAATTAAATCTCAGTATTTGAAGCACAATGCAATAACGCTATATTTATTTGAAAAATTAAAACAAGTTTTAGTATATATAAGCAATAACCATTCATATCACACTAACCTTAATTTGTGTTTTCCAAAATGTAAAACCAGTAAGATAAACTTCAGATGAGTAGACAGATATAGGTTTGAAAAGCTTTGGTACACTCAAAATTGATGAGGAATTATTTCATAAACCATATAAAATGATGCATCAAGGCAGCACTGCCATTGTACATAAAAAGGTAGTTCCGGTTAGTTGAGCAAATCGAGTACTATATAGATTTTTGCACGAGGACACCAGTGGACGTTTGATAAGGAATTTACGAAATAATTCCTCTTGTTTTGATAAGGGGTCAATCTACCCGAAATTTTCCCCTATATGACGTAGAATGAAAAGAGAAACCAAATGCTTAGTGCATGCTGGGAAGAAAGTTGTTGTCTGTGACTATAGTGAGAACAAAAAAAAGCAATGTTTTTGTTTGTTTTTTATTCATTTAATGTTGAAATGTGAGGGTGAGGTCAAGTGAGACGGCCAGACGCGTTGTGAGTGCCCATAACAGGGCCAAAATACTCCGAATACGTAATTGAATTTTTTTGTACCTAACCGGTCGTTTAGGCGCGCTGTATAGTGTAGCAATTTTAAACTTTTTAGCCAATTAAGCAACGTTTTTGAGCTTTTATAATAATTAAAAGGCTCGATTGTTTTAACACACTCAATTTTACGTTTCACCGAGCGGCTTTGTTTGTTAAAGCCCATTGTAGTGAACTTTTTTTTTTAAACAAGAGAACTGTATTTAATGGAATTAAGCGACTAATGGGATTCGTTGAAATTAGCCTTCGATTAGTTCAGCTCCCCCTAGCGGTGTACATTTGCTAAAATTGCATCCTAGAAATTGAAAACAGTGCGTTCAATTCATGTAACATATTATTTTGGTATGTTGTTACCATATAATACGTGGTAGCAACATGTCATGTTCTGCATAAGAAAACATCATAACCATTATTTAAATGTAGGTTATATTAACAACATAAAAATGCTCGCATAAATTTACCAAACAGGTTTTGTTGTTATCTATGCTTATGTTAATAATTTAAAATTAATACTGAATTATCATGTTAACACGTACTGCACATACAATATGGTTTAAAATTAATAATGCCATGTAATTGCTTATCTGCACTATATCAATCTCGTCATGATGCCATTTTTGGCAAGATTAAATCGCTAGGGGAAGCTGAAATGACTTAAGGATTATTATCCAAATTTCAAATTCCATTGAATTTTGTGATGGGGTCAAACTTTTTAAAAATTTTTTTTTTTTGTTAATTTAAAACGAGATGTAAAAGTATTCTCGACTTGTTATAAGGATTTAAGGTGTAGGTTTAAAGAGAGTCTAACTCTGTGAATTGTAATTGCTTGATTCGAGCGAGTGATCATGTCATGTATACAAAAAAAAGGATATTTAACATTTAATGAACCGAATTGGAATTGGGTTAATTTAATTAAGCCCAGATTTAATCCAGTTGGGTTCCTTCAAATCTGTTGAATATTGGGTGCGTTGTAGCCGTTATAGGGCAGTGTTAACACTTCATTGATTGATTAAACGTTGTTGTTGAAAGTTTTCCCTAATTTTGTTCACATTCAAAATATTCAGAAAATTGCAAAGAGTAAAATGCGTATCCACCATTACAAGGCTTGTCGCGTAAGACATGTGGCGCCACCGCAGGAGAAATACTTATCTTCTAAAAGAATTTCAACCTGCTTAAATTATTATAAAATTGTATATACAAATGTAATTCATATCGATAATGACGTAAAGAACGTTTTTCAATTAATGATATTTGTGAATTTTAAATGCAATTGGGTAATGGGTCAAAATTTGCCGAGGGCATGCATAAACGACGTCTATCAAAATACTTGTTTTTTGGGTCACTTGAGGATGGGATTTTTTCTAACAACCCTCAGAATTCCTTCATGATTTATTTGAAAAATTCCATCTAGAAATCCTAAATTTTGATACAATTGTCTTAAGAAGAAAAAAAATCGACTTTACTATAAATCCATATGTATAGTGCCATCTATATTTAAAGAAATTATATTTTTATTTTTTAAAAGCATAATTTCAACCCCTATATTTGGTGATATCGAAATATAGATGATATGACGTCGTATATGCATCGCCTTTGATGTTTTATCGTCAATCCAATTTCAGTATAAATGTAGGGAAAAGGGTTTGACGAAAGTCTTAAACCAAAGTGCAGTTTTATGTTTTGGCATTCAGCACCCATTTTTATGTTTTAAAAGTGTGGCTTTTTAGAGTTAATTTGGACATTAAGAGATTGGCTAATTTGCAAACGAAATGTCTGGAATGGGGGTAAATTGTGGGTGCGCATGCGTAATCATTATTGTTGGTATGATGTGTGTACATTTTTTATCCATTTGAAATTGAAGGAAAAAAAATCCTTAAAAAAAGCTTATAAATTTGCCCGTATAGCCTACATAGGCAAAGCTGCTGAAAAAGGGGGCGACCCCTTTTCTACTAAATTGATTGTTTGTTGGAAATTGTAGGTTTTTACCAAATGCATTTGTTACATGTATCATATTTATAGCGATCTGTATTGCTGAAAATTTCTTTCAAGACCCGTATTTGAAGTAGTTACGCGCAATTTAATACTGCCATTTCGTAGCCCATTCGTGTCCCTATAAAAAGGAGAAAATATCTTTTATGTGTGCGTCAAGGTATTGAAATGTGTTACATACAGTAAGCTTGAAAAAAAATGTGGAGAAATAAAAAAAAAATCTCTTCAGAAATATACGTATTTTACAGTTAGCAGTATATATAACACAATGAGATTCGGTCTATTAAAACTTTGTGCAGTTTTAATGGGAAAAATCGCTGTTCCGTGATTATAGAGCTGGCGCCATCTTGGATTTTTTCTTTTATTATTTGTAATTTTTGGATGACAAATTTACTCTCAGCAAAATTCGTACTTAAAAAAAAAACGCGAAAAATGTGCCGATGAAAAAAATTGGTTGTATTTCCTTAGCAATATACACCATTCCACAAAAGTTGATTGTTCCCACATTCAGTATATACGCCATGGCAAATGAAAACATAAGCTAAGCATGAACTTTTATTAATATAAAAATATTCTTTTCGCTATATATCCGTTTCATAATTACTTTCCTGATAACAATATTGTGTCAGATAAGTTTTTTTTTCAAATTGCGATTTTTCTAACTTCCCTTCCATATTCCTTAATATGTAATATCCCCCATTCATAATGTTCTAGAAATGGTGCATTTAACCTTAAATGGGGAAAGGGATGTGAAGGTGTTATTTATATCATGTTAAGGTTGCAATAACATGTCTGAATATGCTAAATTGTCTACCGGTAGGGGATGATAGTAACAGTTTATTGCAACGTATAGAGAAAAAAAATGAAATCAAATCTTACTACAGATTTCAATGCACACTTTGATTTCGTGCCATGAAAATACTTTTTTGCTTCCCCCCAACCATCAGATCTCTGTTAATGAGCCTTGATGTTAATGAACGTAATAAATTGTAAGTGTACTGCTCAGCTTCAATGCTAATGTTTTCATTTGCTGGCGTTTCCCTGTGCTTAGGGATATAAACCCGCTTCGCCTTTTTTAATGGACAAATAAAATAAGAAACTGTTTTGTGACCACGTGGACACCACTGTTATACGTTTACAGGCCTCGGAGGAAAGGCAGCACTTTTTGCATAGATAAGTAAGTGCTGTTCAAGTCAGATGTGTGATATGCCTCTTTCAAATTTTTAACTGCTTGTCATTATTGCTCGATACCAATACTAAAGAAATGGAGCAGAAAGTTTTGTACTTTCGTTACATTTTATTTATTTTGGTGAACAACCCTCCTTGACATTTTAAATTAAATAATTCAATTGATCGAGAGATGCTTACTTTTGTTTCCAGTTTTTCGTATATCGAAATCATACGTTCGCTTATATGGACACAAATGCCATATTTCCAAATAATGTCCAATTTCTGATATGTCCATATATGCATTTCCTACATGTATGTGCCATATATAATGAACTGAACTGCTAGTTGTAGCAACAATTAGTCTTGATATGAGCATCCCAATTCAATGATGCGATGCTTAATCTCCCATTTAGAACATGTTTAGTACACAATTTGATTTAATCGAGGGTGTGCTAATCAATGCTTTAATGGTGGGTGGTGAAACCAACATTTAATGATAATGCTTAATCAATTATAGGACGCACTACATTGTGTGCCATTTTGATGGATCCACTGAAATATCTCGTAAAATAAGAATGTTAAGAAAAAAACATTGTTTGCTTTGTAGGGAGTCTCAAGATGTCGTTTTGGTTCTGTTGTAGGGAACATCTTTATAAATTTAGTCATCATAATTGGAAACCCCTAGAATACAACAGTGGCATTCTGTGACCCCTGGATATTTTAATGGAACCTTAAAAATGAAACTAGTCCTCTGGGCGACATTTTATAATGGATGACACTAAGTTATGCATCAATTGAAAGATTTATAGGAAACACTGATAGCATCTCTCAATCATATTTCTTCTAAATTGTTGATAATTTACCTTTTTTTTAAAAAATTTTAAAAAAATCTTTTTTTGAAATTTTGTGAAAAGCGTGCGCACGGAGTTTGGTAATGCCGAAATTACGTAACTGGCCTGAACTTAGTAATTACGTATAAAGGTGATGTAATTTTACCTCTGAATTTGTGATAGAAATATACGTCGCTATTTTAACGAGGGTTTTGGACCCGTTAAGCTTAAAAAAATGAAGTGCGGGTTGGTCCAGAAATTTCATGAATTTTTGGTCGACCCTATTTGTACAGGAAAAAATGAGCACGCCGAGGAGCACACCTATTGTCATTGGATAATCCCTTGTATATGTAATTCCCTTCAAATACAATACAATACAAACCCATGCACTTGCAATTTGTTAATTATAAAAAAAACGACATGCAGTTTTTTTTTTTAACGAATTTCATTGCTTTTTTGTATAAGCTTAAGTCGCTAATATATTGTAACTGATGTAAAATTGCTGTATGCTGACCATTACTTTGATTGCAAGAAATTCTTGACGGGTTGCACCAACCCTCGACGATTAAAGCCGAATTTGTATTTACCAAAACCTGCTTTAATCGACGATTTAGCCTAATGGGGAATTACGTGTAGAGCGCTATCAGGTTTTACAATGTGTCACTGAAAACGAAGGATTTGAAATTTGTAAAAATTGAATTCACATGACCCTATCCATCCATCAGAATGTCAACTAACATTTTTAATGCACCTACAGTTAATCTGACTTATATGTATTCGGTCAGATTGCACGTAAACATCGATTATAGTGTACTAACTGAAATCGTGTTTTTTATTTTAAAAAACAACCCAGATTATGATAGTTCAAACTGACTTGCAAATGATGAGCTCCTCCTCTTCCCCAGAAAATAACTGACGAGATTTTCTTAAGTTTTAAATTTTACAAAAATGCCAGTTTTCAATACTTTAAAAAACATTTTTGTTTTTAAATTGTACAAAAAATACACAATTCTCAAATTTATTGTTGAAATACCCTGCTTATTCACAAAGACGTGGCAATTCACAATGCACAATGTCTGACATTGCTGAAATATGGCATTTAGTAGTAAAAACTTGTTATATTACTTCGGTCCAACAGCTTAGAGCTTTGGCTAAAAATGCATTGTGTAATTTTGGTATGCAACGTGCATTTTCGCTGCAAATTACTGTATTTTTTTCACTCCGTGTTCCCAATTATATTTTATCTCATTTCATTTTTTTTTAATTACTAAATATTTGCATTGTTAATGATGATGGCTATTGGTTTTTGGTTATGTAAATGTCGTGCATTTTCAACTAAATAATGTTATGATTTTTTTCCTCTTGAAATGCACACCTTTTTATGCAAATTTTCTCGAATTTGTGTTAAAAATTCACTATATTTAGTTGCTCGTTAGTGTTAAGGGAAGACAGTGTGTACGTCTGACTTCACCCACCCCCTCCCCCTCCTCGCCCCATAATGGATGTAAATGTAGTTTTTTTCCACATTGAATTTGTAAGTATTGTAAAATAGGATGTACATGTTCTTGTATATTTGGTCGGATTATCTTTGATATGTTAATCTAACATTTTTGTGTTTTCTTCCGTTTTCACAACCCATTTTCGTTTACTTTCATTTTATCTTAATTTCAAGTTTTCGTTTTCATAAGTTGCAAATAATGAGCTTTATCATTTTGTTTTTAACCTAATGATGTAACTTTTTTTTGTAGATTTCATTTTTTATCATCATTTCAGTTTTATTCTTGCAGTCAAACCTCCATTTCTTGGATACTTTTATTAGTAATTTCTGTACAACTAGACTATGTATTAATTTTAAAGAAAGTGAAACAATGTTGGCTCACATGCAATTGTCAGCACCTTCATAACTTTATTATAATAAGTTACAAAGAGTTTTTGGGGTCGTCCATGCATTTCCATCAAGGGGAGGGACCTTTTTATTTACAACCATTCACCAACTAGATTTGGGCATGTGATTTCCAATTCCAGCACAGTGTAAAACTCCCTTTAATAAAATAGGCATTTAAAAAAAAAAAAAAAAATGAGGTGCATAATATTCTGGTTTGGGAATATTTCTGATGTTTTTCATATATTTTAACAACGTGTTGCACCATTACATGAGCATGTTTAGCTCATTTACTTGTCTTTTGCATGTACATATTTGGAATAAATATCTCTAGAACATGAACTACACGTGTTAAGCATGATTTCTATTGACAAGCATGTAGAAAGTGTCCTCGTTTTTAACATGTCCCAATTACAAATTGGGATTTTTTGAAACGTATATTTATGGCACTTGAGATACACGTTATTTGTGACTGCATGTTAACATGGCGCATTTGATTATGACATGTATGATGGACGACCCCATATATAGGTGATTTACAACAAAAGTACCCCTTGGCCACCAGATGGAGGTTCGACTGTATTTTTCCGAACTTATGGTCGCACGTCGATGGCCCTAATCTAATCCGTCTTCTACTGGCTTGTCACAATTAGTCAACTCCTTGTTTTTTATTCGTTTTTTAGGCGCTTGAACGGCTTTTATCTAATTCCTATGAAATTATTGTTCCAAGTGCTGACCCATGTCCATGGCAGCAACAAATGTAGCCTTATTACCAGAGCGCCAAAACCAGTGTCAGGGTTTATTAGTATAAAAATCTTACTCATCTCACCTCCATCCAACGTACTTCACACATCTCTATGTGCATGCAATTGCAAATTTTGTAAGACTCAAATATTTTCTATACCAATTGACAGTGATTTTTTCTTCTGTAGGTCTCTAGCCCCTCGTGTAGTGTGCTAACCCACATCTTAGCCTAGGCCAAGTTTAGAAATCCCTGGATGCAGAAATCGGATTTTTTTTTCTTCTTCTTACTTAAGTTGTTTTTTTTCAAACTTTTCATCTATAAAAAGGATCCACCCCATGATCCTGGTTAGACCGGGGAGCATGCGGTTGTTACACTATTAGTCCTTTATTTGGTTAATTGGATTTAAAATTTAGATAAAACGTAACTGGATTATATGGGTTTCTAAATTCTCGATGTCAAGGTATCCATGATGTTCGATAGTTTTTTTTTTTAAAAATCGGTGATTTTGGTAATTTTTTTTAAAGCTTTTTGACCAGGTCATTTGCTTGATGAACTCTTTAAGCATTTTCAGCTTAAGCCCATTATATATCAATTGAATTTTTTGTTTAAGACTTAGGACTTACTTAAAACGCTGAAACATGGTGTGGTGTCTAAATTTCTTATTAACAATGTTAATTTTGTGTTGAATTAAATCAGATGCTTAATTTTAAAAAAGGATGATGTGTAACTACCCCCGAGGATGGAAAGCATATATAGGAAGCACCTGATTTTGAATTTCCTGACCATCTAGATAAGGTTACTGCGTGTTCAGTTGGGGATACTGCGTATACTGACGTTTGTTCTGTCCAGATAATCATTCACGCGGGGTTCTCTATAGTAGGTTGGGGCCACACTGTATAGTTTTCAAATCCGACGAGAAATTGTACCAGCTCAGGTTTGGACCCCGGAAGAATTAGTACCTGGGTGAACGAATGTTTTCGTGTATTAATTTGTAACTTGTGTTTTCTAGCTTTCTTATGTAATTTCTCATTGACTGAGACTGCAGCTGGCCGTGAGTGAGCTCTCCCACTAACTTCTTCGTACTGCTAAGGGCCTGCAGTTGGCTCGAGCTGAAACGGGGATTGGTGGTGTAAGTGGTGGTTGAATCGACCTTTGCACTTTTTAAGTTACTTATACTAGGGGCGTGTTCATTCTATGTGCTTCCACGTTGTTTTTCTTCCAGGAACAGGCAGGTGGCGCTCTGGCGGATGGGCCTTTAAATATGGGCTTAGCCTGGATATAGTTAAAAAAATAAGTAAAACAGGTATTTCATCCCCAATTATTGTTTTTCAAAATTTATAACATTTTCCATGCACCTCTTTAGAATTTTCAGGGATTTTTCCCTTGCATGGGGAAAAATGTGTAAAAACGAATTCATGGTTTTTTCATTATCTAAAAATGTGCTGAAAAGTCTTAGAGCAAATTGTAAATAGAAAGTTTGTTTTTCGTCTTTTGGAATCCAAATAACAGCTTTGGCTGATGGTGTACGTTGTACTAAACTCCAATTAGTGTAAACTGTGATTAAAACAGGTTCATGATTGGGTTTTGTACAGTACGTCAGTGAAATCTGCCTGTTTCTAAGTACACTATAGACAGTTTTCATAGGTTTGAGAGGACATTTAGGTAAATTGATGTAATATTTCATCGAAAATGCCATATCCACATGACTGAGGCGTATGGATGAGGCATATCTAGATGAAAATTCTCATTTTGCTTACACGTCTTTACAGTCCTAAGCTCTTACTTGGTAAGACTTGGTTAAATTTGACCCTTGACCTCGGTTTGATATAGTGGCTTCTCTGAAAATAACACCTCTGAAAAACGACATATTGGACATTGGAATTCATCCTTGTCCATGTGCTGTGCAATAAAACAAGTTTAGTATTTTCTAAATGAAAAGTAGCAATACGTAGATGTAATTTTTTACGGTACCACGGTATGAAATTCCTAATCTTGTAAATGAAAATTTCATCAGGAATTCCGGTTAAAATGGCAATTGAAAAAAACTGAATTTAAATCTGGATTTTCTGATTCCTTAATATATCTGTACTGTATTTTGTCCATCCCCAAACCTGTATTTCATCACTTCCCTTTGCCAAAAGATGAGGATAAAAAAAAATTGGGTATAATCTATTGATACACATTTTTCAAAGTGCATACAGCGAACACGCCCTAATGAAAAAATAAAAAGCTCAGGTTTTCAAAAAATAACAAAATAAAAAACTAACGCTAATAATTAATGAATAGAAATTCAAAGCTAAAGCATCTTCCATATCTCATCATTTGCATCGCATTCTCATCTCTAATTATTGTGTATTATAAGCATGTTCATGTTTGTCTCTCGTATAATCTCGTATCTAGGATAGCTGTTTTTTTGCAGACATATATGGCGCGAACAGGGTCATCGAAATAGTTGAATTTGTAGAATTGTAGAGAGGGGGAGAAGGACATCTTAAATAAGGATTTGTTGTCGATTTATACATTGTATTACGATGCAGAATGTAGTAAAACTGAAGAGGGCAATGGTCAAGCTGGTTTCCGATATATGACGCCGAAATTTTTGTATTTTTGGTGGGAATTATATAGGGAGCCTTATGCAGAAATGTTTAAGTTAAGTCTTTAGGGAATATGGAAAGCCTCTTCTTTTTTTGTTTTATATACTGTGGCGTTCAATATAATGACAATTCGCCGTTTTATAATGGTTCCTCAAAATCACTGTTTTCGATTTGGTCAGCAAGCTGTAACACTGCATATATATGCTTGAATGTTTATTTATTTTAGTTATTGCTTTTTGTTTGAACAGGGTATTTTTTTAATATTTGGTGTCCATGTGGTATGGAATAAGTGGGTAATTTATTTTCCAATGGGTTACCAGTTCCTGGGTGGAAAAATTATATAGGGACATATCTGCCAAATTATGCCACATAAATGTCAATGTATATAAAGTGGACTTTAAGATATGCTCATGGCATAAAGAAATCGTAAGTGCATGCACATATATGACCATTTATGGTCAAGCATGCCACATATGGCATTTCCAATGTGTAATTTTTCCACCCGGGTTGTTTTGAGAATTTTGAAGTACAAATCCAGGCACCTTGTTTTACAAAATTTCAAAATACTGGCCCCGAACTTGATTGATTCCTAACCTTGTGAACACCTTGTATTTCCAATGCACAGATTGAGATCAGGGACTTTCGTAATATACCACCTTCTGGTACCGATTTTAATCATTTCCCCCCCGTTTTTTACTTTTGAAAACAGGGATTTTTCTGACCTAATACATAGATTTAAAAGATTTCGTTTCGCATTACGTATAAATGTAGATTTTTAGCGCATAGATCCAACCTGGCTTTTTCTTTCCCAAACTTCCCATTAATCCACTGTCTCATATTGTACATTCGTAGTGACACATTGTGAATTATACTCGTATGCCAAACTTCCTATTTAAACAAAAAAAAAATGCACGATTTGACAATTTTTTCGTATAATTTTCCATCATTCATCCGTTGTTTCCCTGATCACGCATCTTTACTCGGTATATATATATACAATACATTATTAACCCCCTCCTACCCCGATGAAGCATATGCCTACACATGTACATAAACGTGTTTACCCCCTTTTATGATCATTGCCAAATGATGATGACATTGTTTATTCGCGAGGCACCAAGCACAACTTTATATAAAAGTGAAATTGTTTGCGCGGCTTCGTGTCATTGATCTCTGCTTATACTTGCTTCGCTTTTTTCTGTGACCTTTGACCATTTTACTTTTTTTAGTGCTTCGCGTACGGTTAATACTCAGTTTTTTTTGTACCACCCATGCTTATCGATTTCTTTTTTTTTTTTGCCCAAAATCCAATGATTAAGACCCAGGAAAACGCTGGTTGTCACTTGTTGTTTATTGTATGAAATTGAGTTTTCCTCTCACTTCTGGCTTTTCAGGTTGTTTTATTTTTTCCCTCTCCAAATACGGCCAACCAATCCCACTTTAATGTCCACTAAAATCACCGTTATAAAACTGTAATTTGTTGTACATGGTATATGGATGTGCTAGTCTTGTTATTTCTATGGTGTTTGATGGGATTTTCGTTACGACCATCTGTATACCTTAAGTTATTTGTTGTGTTTCATTGAATAAAAAATAAGCGATACCTTGGATGGCTTGATTTCGGTTGGTCAGTTGCAGCTTCTCCAAGCACTCCATAAACTGCTCTTTTCTGCACATATCTATGAAAAAAAGGTAACATGTGCAATTTCTGTAAAAAAATAAACTGTACATTTTATTAACGTTTGTCTTTTGTTTCTTTCAGCAGTTCCTGCGTTAATTAGTAGTGTAGTTAGTTGGAATGTTACATTGTTGTTAATGGCGTTAATAGGCAGGTAGGTGTATGCAGTGCAATTAAAAATCATGGCGTATTTTATTCATTCTAATAAGTTCTTTGCTAAACTTCTATAAGAGATTAAACACTTTATATTTAGTAAATTTAAATGCATCTGTCATTGCAACGTGCTAAATTTTTGTAAAATAAATCATTAGTTTTACATTAAATCAGTAATCGGTTATAACGATATAAGCAATTTAGATTTAATCTCAATAATTTAGAACCTCTTGGAATAGTATTGTGTATATAGGTACTGTATATATATAGCTTGTAAATACATACCTTATACAACCCTTGCTCCATATACACCGTGTTTAATATTAATTATTTAAAATATAGCGAACCTGGGTGTAAAAATTATATTTATGGCACATACATTTGGTAAAATCCATGTATGGTTATAACAAAGTGTTGTATATGTAAATTTAGCCTCGCGACATTTATGTCCATATATCTATCTACATTGGGGTATTTAATATACACTGTATTCCGGAAGTTCTTGTTGACTATAGCAAATTTTAGTCGTCAACTTATAGCTATAAAAAATACTTTATAATACTTTATTTTGCAATATCACTTAAATTATAACATTAATTCTACAAGAAAATCATTAATCGGTATTATGGTATTAATGTGGGGGTTTATGGCAAAAAACCACTTCGTGCACTTTAGGTAATTAAACTACCTGAGCTTATATATATAGGTTCAATAATATGGCTTTATTATGTATATTTATGTACCCCTATATGTCTTGATAAACTCCTTTGGTTTGAGTGATATCAGCGCCATCTATATTTGAATCGAGAAATTCTATCGCCAGGTGGCAGGTCTGAGGTCCGGCATTTTACACACATCCGTTTCGTGATAAATATCTTATTAATTTTTCTCCATAGAATTTTGTTGAAACATTTACAAACGTCCCTCTAACAACAGACGGAACGTAACGTAGGTGTGTAAATGGGCCTTTAATGTGCGTCTTGAATTTTATGAACGAGCCCTGTAGAAGCTAAAAAAAAAATATGCAAACACAAGAGAAAATTAAACGATTTTAAAGGATATTTGCAACGTAGGGCAATTTTTATTTTTTGTGAATTTAATAATCAGAGTAAGCGCAATGGTACATGTCAGGTATGTGTGTGAATGAGGCTCGATGACGTCATTTAGGCTCCGCCTGTTTGGCGGCCAAGTGGCTGGAGCGCCCCCTTGCGGCGACGCTGGCAACCATCTATTTGTTGACTCCTGTTTTCGTTTAACTGGTTGTTGTTTTTCCTCCGCCGTCTGCCCTTGAAATTCGAATTTTGCACTGCCAGCTTGGAAAAATCCCCGTCCAAGCTGCCAGACGTTTACTAAATGCAGGTAAATTTCTCAACGACTGATTTTATTCTTATTATTTGTGCAGCGAGAGCGCTATTTCTGACCATTATGATGTAATTTTACGTTAGGCCTAAGACGGCGGCATTACCGGTTCCATTAAAAACAAAATCTTAATTCATCCTTATTTATTCGATCTGAAAGCAATGTTATGTTTAAAAATCAGTTATCTTTAAAATGAGTATAATTCACGACTGGTATTTTATAGGTGAGGTTGTAATGAGAGCGATTATGAGCTTTTTCCAGTAGGCCTAAAATGTGGATTTTGAGATTGTAATAAGTTATGCAATTGTGAGGAATTTGGTGAATTTTATCCGTAAATGCGGCATTTGGGTCAATTATTACATGTAAATGTAATTATTTACGGTATATTGTCATGCTATACATATGCAACAGGCAGACTAATGCAGAATAAAGGTGAGAGTGAATAAATTAACGTCCATGTTATCCATATAATAATTATGATTGTTACACATATTCCTTAATATTAAGATATTCTAATGAGCGGTACACTAATATACATTGTTGACTCCTCTAATCGATATTTTGCTCGGAATATAGGATTCTAAAAGCATATTTTTCTCAAGGTTACAGAAAATAATCTAGGATCTGAATAATTTTATACATCATTCGTTTTGTAGATACTGTGATTAGGACATTGAATTTTGATGACACGTGGATTAAATCATACGAATTTCATTATTTTATGCCAAAATGTTGCCAAAGAATAAAATCTCCAAAAATCTAGTGCTTATATAGTCACCCAATTAACCTATTTTTTTCTAGCGACCCTCGAAGGGGGTCTGATTAAGTAAATGGCTAATTAACCACTTTAATAATCTTATCTGTTGCAAGATGACTTTGAATTACTTCATTAAAGCCAGTGTTAATCTCCAAATAATATTAAAGACGACACATGCAATTGGCTATGGTGTCAGGCTGGCATTGCACATTGGAGCACCAATCAAGGGCATCAATTCATGCATCAAAAGAGCTGAGAATAACTAAAATAGTGTCGAGGATTCCTTTATGACATTCATAAACAACCTTGTATTCACCATAAATGTCGTGCAGATTTTTGCATACTGTTAGATGAAATAATGCACACATATGCTCGTATAGGCAACCATTGAACAAATTGTAGTTGCGCTGTAGTGCAATGAGCCTGCGGGCATGTCTTAAAAAAGCCCCAAATTCGATAACAGTCTATTCTTTAGTGTATACTCTTGACCTCCAACCATCGCTTTGTATATCATCATGCAGTTTATCTTGCAAACGTAATGGATGACAACACTATACATGTACAAATTTTTGACAATTTGCCTGTTGTCAAATCTAAATGTATTTGGATATTCTTACATGCAAGTGCAATAGCCTAAAACTAGAAATTTTCTGGAATGGTGGTGTTAGTGTATTTTAAGTGTAACCTGTCCAGTTGTTCAGTTTTAAGAAATATTTTCAGGGCAAAATCGAATTTACTTTAGTTCGGTGTCAGTCTTTTTTATATGAAATCTAATAGACAAGTTAGAAAATATGAATTAGTGCCTTTACTGTATTTCATGATAGGTAGTCTACATTATTGTTCGTTTAAATTTTAAGGAATGAACCTTGAAATCCTTGAGTTTTTCCCAGAAAATTCACTTTACACACTGTATGTTATTAATATTATCTTATTAGACTCCGGATTAACCGTCTCTTTACCTGAACCAGTCAACCTCCAGTCCCAACCAATACGGTTTAGAACTATATAGAAATTCAACTTGTTGTTGGATTTAATTTGATAACGATTTACATGTGGATTTTCCATAGCATATGCATGGTCTGATAAATTTATTTCTTAAAGGGTGACGAATTGACGTTAGATTTTCGACATTTCATCACGTTTGCAAGACCCATCCTTTTATGCTTTGGCATATTTTTATGTTTGGCCCTTTTGAATGCACAGGGGGTTTTCAGCACCATCATGCACTTGCCCTAATCGAAAAATGCGGTAAAGCGCGACCGCCGAAGCCCACTGTCCTTATCTCCACCCCGAGATGAAACTGCAAAAATTTCCATTTTTCCACTTTGGAGAGAGGGGTATATATATGTGTGTGGGTGCCTTGGTATGTGGATACGGTGTATGTGCCGTGCGGTATTGGAAGATTTACAATGGCTAGTGCGCTGCACTTAGGAAATGGAATGGTCAATTCGAGGTCCATAAATAATGGAAGAGATTCGGGGCCAATGAATCTTTGTTAATGCCTCACATCTAGACAGATGCACGCAGCAAGGGCCACGTACCCTCATCGGGGTCCATCGCCGCATTCCTGGAGGATTCTCATCATCATTATCTGCATCGTGATCATGAGTAGTGTGTGTATTGTTGTGCGCAATACCCCCCACCCATCGTCCCCATTGGTCCATGATTACGTGTGCACTCGGCTTCTTCCTCACTTTTTATCTCCATTTCTCAGAATCCATTCCTTTGACACGTCTTCCATCTTATAAATGTGAAATAAGCTACGTGTTCTTTACGCAATTCCCCAGCTTAAAATACATCTTTTTATCACGAGTGATGGAGTGAAATAAGCATAACGTGGGCTTGAAATGGAAATCAGCAACCGCCATTTCCTATATATGCTGCATACCTAATGTCAAGATGAAAGCATTGTACCTGCGCCTATAGAAGTCACGACACCATCTTGAATCTTCTACTGATGACTACTTTGAAGCCATGAGGAGAGTGAATCTGAAATTTAAATTG
Organism: Julus scanicus; assembly: GCA_034698625.1. Lineage (NCBI taxonomy): Eukaryota > Metazoa > Arthropoda > Diplopoda > Julida > Julidae > Julus > Julus scanicus. Next base: position 23,382 of record JAQGBW010001165.1, read on the forward strand.
CCAAATCTTTCAAGTTTCACCAAATATTTACATAGCTTTGCTGGCGTATTGGATGGCACCATAATTTTTCTGTAGACGTGCACAATAGCAACCCTACTAATCCGAAATTCTGGAAAATCAGAAACCAAAAATAGAAAAGTCAAAATAAGCTACTGGCCAGAATATCAGGTTTCTCGTTGACCTGTGAATCCCTTTAAACATTAGATAATGTTAAAAATGTTAATGACCTTTTAATAGCTTTTGTGATAACCATGGATTTATTTCACTAAAAAATTAAATATCCAAGTAGTTGTGGGTGGGCCCCATCATGACATCAATGTTTTAGACCTTTTCCACCACTGCATGAAGATACAAATAAATTTAAATAAACTGAAAATAAATATAGGATTTAAAATACTAATACAAAACAAATTACCTAAAGAACACAAAATGAATGAAACACGCTGTATATAATAATGTAATTAAGTATAAAAAAAGAAAAACACTATGAACAAAAATTAACTGTTTATGGTTTCTGGATTGAAGAAATCTGTCAGGATATCTGGCGGATATTCCAAATTTTTCTAATCCGAACATTACTAAAGTTCAGATTAGTAATATGTGCACTAAATGCACAGATGTAAAAAAAGATTATCCCAACAGGTTCCAGACCCAATTGTGGCCATCAAATAAACAAGTAATATGCAAGATATTTTAATATTCTATTATCAAATGCGTGCTCCTAGAGCACTGACTTCCGAAAAACTGCATGTAGCCCTATAATCATGAAAAATGAGGGTTTTTTTGCGTGTTTTATGAGCATGCCTATAACAGTTACTGAAACAAACTTACGCATGTGACCCACATAGCCTAGAAATCAAGTAATAGCTTGTCAGAAAAATATGTTATGCCATATAGTGTTTCATGCACTTATGAGCTGGTGGAATCGACAGTAATATAATTACAGAAATATTTCTCTATTACTGTATTTTTTAATGTTTTTCCTCCATATAGAGCTTTAAGTCAAAATGTAGTCATGTGGATACGTATTTTTCAATTGTATCACTGACAAATTATTTCAAATTTGTTCAAATTGTTTGGGAAATATTTGTATACGTATAGTGTACTTACTGCAAAGATATCATTCGTTACATTTCTACAGAATATGGCATTACTACAAATTATGCAATATTTTCAACTCTGGTTTCCATGTTTGCCAAATCTTTTTTACACTTGCATTTTTGTATTTAGGATGTTCAAGTGTATGTTTCATTCATGGGTTTATTTGTATATTTACTGTATATACAATTTACACAAGCGTTTACGTCTTACACATACTTTTGGAAAATACTTAACGAATTTTACGTTCGCCGAAATTGCCTCAGATAGCGATTGGTTTGTTAAGAGGAGGATTAGTAGCCAGCAAGTTGGTGGCCTAGCTAGTAGTTCATTATTTAGTGGGTTGGCAAAGGTCGTTAAAGTGACTGTGCTACAATATGGGAATTGATCCATTAGTTGTAATCCTAGCAGACAATATACAGTCCAAGGTGGTAAAATTGTATGCGGGTAATTCTATGTTTGGTATTTATGTCTATATATTTACAGGGGTATATTAAATATACACTGTACGCGTATGTGCCATGTTACATGTAATACTTTCAGAAATGCAAGCTTTTCTTCCATACATCGACATAATATGTCCCTATATAATTTTTTCACCTGGGTAAAAAAATTTAATGATTGATTTTATGCTATTTTCCATATTATATAACTATGGAATATGTTTCACAAGAATCACTGCATTACAAATGCTACAACACTTGCCCTTTATGCTCATGTTGTGATATTTTCACTTTACATTAACTCATAGCATTGACATTTGAATACAGTATTCGATTCAATCTTTGAAGGTATTTCAACATTTGAAAGTATTTCAACATTTGAAAGTTAATTGTGTAGAAAAATATATTGGAATCGTTTCTGAATCCGGTTTTTGCATATTTGTAAATGGTGTGGGAGCTGAGGAATTTCGCCAATGTTAGAAAAGAAATAATGCTAACTGTGCATGATGCTGTATGCCAGAATTGACATTCCTGTGTCGTTGATAGCAGTGTGAATGTGTATAGAAACGTGTAATGTGTCCACCATTGGATAAAATGCGTATATGGCCATTAGCACAACTGCATCCCTTCGTTTCATTGCATTTGTATGTGCAAGCTACACAAGTGTGGCAAATGAGCTATTAATATCAATTTGGTAATGCTTCATAGCGAATAACGACTAATTGTTAAAGGCATCTCAATTCCTTAGTTACATTATGTACTTTCCCTTTCCAGAGATTTATTGGGCAGAATCCAACGTTGGCAAAGTGGTGCTCCAACACCGTCTTGTGCAAACATCGAGCATCTTGGTAGTTTTTGTGCAACTGAATTCGATGTGCTACGAGAAAGGGAACTATTGATCAACGCTTGAGACCAGCCTCAACATGAAAGTAAGATACATTTCAATTTTAAACATTTGTCCAGTGTCTAATTTTGGCAATTGTTGCACCAACGAGGGTACCTCTTGTACGCAGTTACTCATGTGTCGACTTGATGGTATTTGCTCGATTGCGCATGTAGCTTTTTTTGGATAGGCAGGAGAAGGGGGACACTTGGAAGCCAACACAACTAATCACAAACTGCTTGGGAAAACGGGCTGTCATTGGTGGGAAGCCTTAGCTATATGATGTGTGTTGGACATTCAGCCATGCAGGAATGGGCCCCCATTGTGAGATTTGGAATTAGAAGTGTCTGGGAGGGTTACTACAGGATTGAATTAAATTAGTTGAAGAGGAAAAAAATGGCTGTTAATCTGTACGGATTTGTTTGGGTTGACTGTGTTGAAAGGATGCTGATGAATCCCCTAAATATTACTTATACTTTCTCATCTGGCCCTCCCTGTATGAAATGTTGCTCTATAAAATTATGCATTTCATTGCATTTAGGGTTTGAATGTTTGGATTATATCTTGATAAGAGATTTGAAACGCGAGTGTAGTAAAAACCTCCATTCTTGACCACCCTCCATAATTGGGCATTTGTCGACATGAATACATCTTCAGAAGGGGGTCTTTGGAGGCGGCCATTAAGCAAATGTGTGCAATGTTAACTCTTTTAAATATAACTCCTATATAAAAATGTTTAAGTGGGTGAAATTCACGACATATGTGATGACAAAATTAAGAAAGCGTATCGTATTAAATATGCTTGTCGAAAATTAATGTTTGGATAAATATATGGCTGTCAATTAAAACTTTGGTTAAGATAAACATCACATAATGGGTTGTATAGTTTTTCAAATATGCATTATTATAACGTGATAAAATACTATGCTGATAGTTTACCAAATGTTTAAAGTTGGCATTTGTTTGTTTGTTTGTTTATTATTAGACACCAGAGGCAAATTACAGTAAATAATTACCATCCCAACTAATACTCTTCCAATCAGGCTTTCATTAAACTGCGAACAAAATGAGTACAAGTTAAACGATGGAGAAAACAATTCAGTGTATGGCTTCTCAGAGCAACAAAAAGTTCCAAAGTAAACGAGTCACAGTGACTGGGCATCGGTACACGTGGGCTCCATAGAGCCCAATTTGTAACCTCAAGATTGCAAAACATTTTTGTATAAACTGTGGATTGTATAGTATAGTTGTATAATATTAAAGGAACAATATGTTGAACATCATTTCTTCTGCATATAGGCATTAAGATCATGATAGCAGAACTCGTACTTAACATGTTTTTATAAGTATTCAATAATTCCTCGTTAATCTGTATTTGATAATTCCATTCATGATGTACTTCTATAAACGGTTTTTATTTTCTCAAAAGATTTGCATCAGTGCAATGGTATGTGATGTCAACAAAAACCAATCTATATATTCGGTGTGCATCAGTGAATTTGCATTATTCCCAAAATTTGTAAGCTTTAGTGTCGAAATCGAGTGCAAGTCCTCATCGTTTCCATACGAGCAAAATATCAAATAAATGGTTAGATAAAGGAATCGTCCTCCTGAGACCTTCTAAATGGTATTTTCATTGGTGTTTGCGGTGCCCAACATAGAGGAGTTTCACTGCTTGATACCATTGCTGGATGGGATACCAGTTATGGATCAGAGGAACTATTAAGAAGAGAGGTTATAGAGAGAGATAAAGGCCTGTGGCAATTAGAAAATGACTCCGATGTGCTATTCCGCCATCTTGCTTCATTTATTTGAAATGATGAAAATGCTTACCGAAGTGGAAATTAATAAGATCCAGCATCCTCAGCGCCTCCCCTTTAATTAATCTCGTTTTTAGATGTCTACCATGCGATATCATTGACTGATAAGTCCATGTTACGAGCAGCTTGCTGCCTCCTGCTATTTACCTAATTGATTTAATTTACTCTAAACTCACATTCAAGCATTCAGATTATAGAGCCATGATGAACCATCACCAGCTCCCTCTATGGGGTGGATGTGAGACACTACTTTGCACGCCCTCATGTGGAAGGTTTGCCAACATTTCTCAATTGAATTTTAGCTTTATGGCGTGCATTGGGTATTATTAATCGGATGATTGGAGCAGTTTGTTAACATTTGATACAACCCTCCTTTTGCCAACTCGGATCTGACAAGAATATTGCTTGGAAAATTGTTTATCTGAATTCAACCCAAACCCCTATAGTGTGGATTCATTTATAGGGCTTGTTCAGCTGCTCTTAGGCCAGTCTTGCTTGGCTGCAGGCAACTCTTATGAGAATGCAGACTGCATTTCCCCTGCCAGGTCCATACCGATGAAATATGCATGCTGAAAAGAGCAAAAGCTTGTTTTTTAGTTGACCTTATACTTCACGCAACCAAACACAAATAGATGTTTTGTATGGCACAGTTTCCTGAATTGCTGATGGTGGACTGATGTATACTGGGTGCCTGCAAGAACACTTACCAAAACTTTCATATAACAAACTTATACAAACAATGTTTGTTGTTCCAAAGGATCTACTCAAACTAGTGTAAAGAGTTTTCATAGTATATCCATAAAATGTGAATTTAAATTGCCTTTTTAAATATATTTAGTAATGTTTTTGTTCAAAATTCAGACGTGATAAAACTGTAACATCCGCCATCCTTGACAAGCATCAATTCAAGCACATGTTTCCTCATTATGTTTTTCTAGATTTTGACATTTCCATAATGCTTGATTTACGTCGAAATCTTGCATAATTAAATTTATGACAATGCTATTTTTCTATCAGATGAATATCTTGAACAATATGTAAATGACATGTCCATAAGTTTTTTGTATAAATAATTTACATTATTTGTTATTTTTTGTGTGTTGAAATTTGCAATTTTGTGACATAGACATTGTGGTTGAAATTTATTTACAGTGAAGATGATCAAATTATTGAAATTTGACATTTTAT
>JAQGBW010001166.1:0-28783 GCA_034698625.1 Julus scanicus
AAATCACTTAACAAAAATTTTGGTAATTTCCATTAAGTTGCATTCAAACGCGCATATATACCTCTTTCAATGTTGTTCCGTCAGGAATCATCGGTAGGTAAGTGGTAAAGGTATTGAACTGGGAACGCATGGTACGTAGGTTCGATCCCTAATGAGTGGCGTTTTTTTTTAACGTAATATGTAATATACATCCATATATGGCCATATATGGTTATATGTGGGATTGATGTTGACAATTTTTTCCACCCGGGTAGGCCTACTTTAGTGTGCTGCCGGTTTGGAATGGATGATAACCACCACTCTATAGACTGCAGATTAGAAATCTATTTTTAACTATTTCAAGGTTTCGTTTGCAGGCCATCGGAAAAAAGTTGTCATTAAGGCAAAGCATGCACGATGTTGACTGCAGCGCTCATCAATTATCCGCTCCCAACTCTTACTTCAAGCATTCCCTTAAAACAATCTGTAATTATAGCAACATTTTACCAGACATCCGCTTTTTGCGACGGATACTCGTTGTTCTGCAACCGTACATTCTATGAATCGCTTTTAATAACCTTCCAAATGGGAAAGCTTTTAAAATCTTCAATCATTTTGATTCCCCTGTCCATCTACCTGGTGTTGTTCAACGACAGCGGGTTCGACTCTAATTCGGTGCGGGATCAGCGGGTGCTGATCACGGGTGCCTCCGGGGGCATTGGCGAGCAATTGGCTTACCAGTATGCCAGGTTGGGAGCCAGGCTTGTGATCACGGCAAGGAGGGAGGAATTGCTCCGAAACGTCTCCAGGATCTGCGAGGAATTGGGTGCCCAAGATGTGCATTACATTGCCGCTGACATGGACGATCCAGGAGACAGGCACAAGGTCGTGGCGTTCGCTGAGAAACACTTTCAGGGTGGCCTGGATCATCTCATTCTCAACCACGCCATACTAGTCAATAAACACTGGACTGGGCACCCAGAGGATTTGACAACGCTGGATCTGGGTATGAGAGTCAATTTTTTCTCCTACGTGGATTTGGCATCTAAAGCCCTGCCCTTGCTGATTGCTATAGTCGAGGCCGGATCGGTATCGTCTCCTCGGCATTAGGCGAGGTCGGAACAGTGAACGCCACTGTATACAGTTCCAGTAAGTTTGCCCTGCATGGCTTTTTTTCGTCTCTGCGTCAAGAATTGAGGCTCAAGAACACTGGCGTTTCTGTGACTTTTATTGTGTTGGGGCCTGTTGCGACAAAGGCCTTCTGGGAATCTAATGGCGAAATAATTCCTCCTAAATTCCCTGCATCCCCGAATGATGCAGCTAGGGCCATAATGGAAAGCGTGAACCAGCGCCTGTACAAAATACGTTTTGATTGGAAAATACGTATACTGTTTCTTTTCAAAGATTTTTTTCCGGATTTTTCAGAAGATCACTTGTCTTCTGTAATACAAAACGAGAACATGGCTTGGGCCGAAACGCTAACGCGACTTTTTATTGATTATTGTTTTTAAGCTTTGATTATACGTTGTTTATATACTGTTTCTTGCGTTATGATAAACTAGTTACAAAATACTCGTGATTAACCTATAGTGAATTAATGCATCCATAGGAATTTAATAATACATAATGAATGCATCGATGTAGTAAAACCTGTTAAAATCTATCCATTTACACTAATAAATAAATTTTAAAAAACAAGTAAGTCAATAAAATAGAATGGATCCCTTTATATCACTTGTATTGTGTTTAAAATTGTAATAATGTCAACGGCCTTCAAAAATTCGATTGTCCTTTAGAGGTTTGGATTGTCAAAGATGAGAAAGCATTTTTTTTGTGTAAATTGTATAATTTTCACTCTTTGTCATTCCTCAGGATTAGGTTGCAGGTTTTATTAATGCAATCCATGCACTGTGCTGACGCACTTATCATACCTTCCTTATCCGCTCGCAACTCCTACTTTAAACATTCCCTTAAAACTATCTGTCATAATAGCGTACATTTTGTTACGCAGACGCAGTTTGCAACGGCTACAGTTTGTTCTGCTAGCGTATACATTCTATTAATCGCTTTCTAACTTTCCAAATGGGAAAAAATATAAAATTTTCAGCCATTTTGATTCTGTTGGTCATCATCTTGGTGTTCTTCAAAGACAGTGGGTTCGACCCTAAATCTGTGCATGATCAGCGGGTTCTGATCACAGGTGCCTCTGGGGGCATTGGCGAGCAATTGGCTTACCAGTATGCCAGGTTGGGAGCCAGGCTTGTGATCACGGCAAGAAGGAAAGAATTGCTTCAAAATGTCTCCAGGATCTGCGAGGGATTGGGTGCCCAAGACGTGCAATACATCGCTGCGGACATGGACGATCCAGGAGACAGGCACAAGGTCGTGGCGTTCGCTGAGAAAAACTTTAAGGGTGGCCTGGATCATCTCATTCTCAACCACGCCATACTAGTCAATAAACACTGGACTGGGCACCCAGAGAATTTGACTAAGCTGGATCTGGGTATGAGAGTCAATTTTTTCTCCTACGTGGATTTGACTTCTAAAGCCCTGCCCTTGCTGATTTCTAGTCGAGGCCGGATCGGTATCGTCTCCTCGGGATTTGGTGAGATCGGGACAGCGACGACCAGCATATACGGCTCAAGTAAGTTTGCCCTGCATGGCTTTTTTTCGTCTCTGCGTCAAGAATTGAGGCACAAGAACACTGGGGTTTCCGTGACGTTCACAGTGTTGGGTCCTGTTGCGACAGACACCTTCTTGGAACTCAATGGCATACAGATGCCTTCCACATTCTTCGCATCCCCGCATGGTGCTGCTATGGCCATATTGGAAAGCGTGAACCAGCGCCTTTGTAAATCTCGGTTTGATTGGAAACTACGAATATTGCTGCTTATCAACGATTTTTTCCCTGTTTTCGCGGAAGATTACTTGTCAACCTACATTCTAAACGAGAACACAACTTGGTTAGTCAGGATATCGCGACGTTTTATTGATATTTTGTATTAACCATCACTTAAATCAGTGTTTTTAACCAGTGTTCTTTTCCTGCGCTTGCTGGAGAGTAGACAAGTATTTCGTAAAATAATTTTTCGTCTTTTTACCAATGTTGTTTAAAATTAATTTTAATGATTCTGTTCATGCTCCCTTGAATCGGAATGCCATCTATAAGGTTGTATATTATGCTTTTTTGTATTATATAATTCAATAAATTGCCATTAAATATCACTCTAGGTTACCATGCATGTTGCAATTTTTCTGATGTGTTCTCTAAATTTTCTCCTTTAACTATTAAACTTAATTTGATAATATTGATTGAATTTCTCGGTTTAAGATCCTTTTACTTGGACTATACACTTTGAGGCCTTGTCTATAATTAGATCTGTGGTGCAAGGAATATAACAATACCGATGTTAGGGAGCTGGTACTTAGCCAAGAATGTTTTGAGCATCTGACAAAGAGTTAAAACGTCGAATTCTGGCAGCTTGAGATGAACATGATCAAACAGTAATCAACTCGTCAATTGTCTAATATAGTGCATGTGCCTCCGGGCATGTGTTGTAGCCATTGGGGAACACTTTGAGTGTATACAAATTAAAATAGCTGTTTTGTTCGTACGTTTGTTGCTTATAGTTGTGAAAAATTGGATTTACTTTTGATTAAAAAAACAGAAAAAGTTACGAATTTATGAAAAAATTTCCACTTTTTTTGTGGCCACCCGACACCTATGGTGATGTTACATGGTCATTGGTTTGTTTGTTTGTTTAGTTGATTTTTAACGTTGGCCTATTTATGCAACACGAGGGCTAAACACCAACGCCCAGGGATGAGCCTTCAACATCCACCTGGAAATTTTGCCTACAAGGGCGGGTGGGCCCGTGGGGGGTGACTTCCACATCCTCTCTAGGGGTCTTTAACGTGCTACAACTAACACCTGACCTCGGTTTAAACTCATCCAAAAGAGCAGCCACTTAGGGAATTTCCCCCATCCATAAAAATCCCAACCGACCTCGACCTATGAGCGGGGCAAGCACGTAACCCACTCGACCGCCGGCGTCGGCCACATGGTCATGTGGATACATACTCGGATTTGCATTTTTATTTTGTTTACTACATACCCATAGTTACTTTTCTACATAGTCACCCAACATTTGCAAACACTAATCTGAACGTGTAATCAACTTTTCCATACCTGTGTGGTAAAAATCCGCGCAAGCATCTTTCAACCACATTATAACTTCTTTGACTTCATCATCAGTTTGGAACCTTCCTCCGAGGTCGTTTTTCATTTTTACAAACAAATGGTAATCACAAGGGGATAACTCTGGGCTGAATGGTGAATATTGCCAAACTTCCCAGTTAAACTTTGCCAGCAACTCTTTAGTGACTTGAGCTGAGTGTGGTGTGGCATTGTCGTGCAGGAGAATGACGCCATCACTTAATCTCATCACGATGAATGTCAGTGCAGTTATGCCTTTTAGCCCACAAAACACCTACAGTACAAGAACGTAAAGCATTAACAAGTTGAAACATGTCCTTTTCGATATCTACCGATACAGTAAAAAACTTCACACGAGCGGATGGTGTTGCCAGATCTCGAATTAAAAATGGCGCCGTGTGTAACTTACTTTTTGCTCTGCCCTCGTAGTTATGAACACAGAAGACGTTATTCTGCGTAATTAATTGTTTTAAAATTTCAGGAACGTAGTTTTTTTTCATAAAATTCCTTGCTAGTATAAGGAGTGCTGCGCGGATTCTATAAGAAGAAACATCACCGATATGTCGTATTTCAGAGATGCACCTGTGTAATATATATTATGCATTAAAATCCAAGGCCATATACGTAGGGGGAGGGAGAAAGATAGATCTCACCCCCACCGAATTCCAGAAGAAATTTCCAAGGAAAAAAATCGCATAAAAAATAATATTATAATGGTAGTCACGCAATTCAATTTTGAAGATTATAACATAAAACAAATCTGCTTAAAATCCGTTTAAATATACATACAAGGTCATGAAGAGAACACATGTATACATATCAGCGGATGTTTTTTTTTAGTCGGTAAAAATAAATTACGAGACCACCCCTGTTGACTTAGCCTTAAATTTAATTAAAATATCCTTAACAGATTGCCTCCCTGTTGATCAAATGCACTTTATGACCTCGCTTTTACCTAACCCGGATTACAGGCTTTCAGAAAATATGAAAAAAGTTCTTGTGAATAGATCACATTTTGATTGACCACCGTGATGACTAACCCCCGTACCATGCAGAGTTGATAAAATTGCATGAGCTTGAGACCGAGTTGCGTCTCAAGTCCCAGATGCATACCACAGCTGCACCAGTGAAAAATATGCCAAGACGTGCTCAAGACAGCCAAATGTGAGCCTCAACAACTGTAGTAGGGTGTCATCTCAAGCTTTAATTTAAGCTTGAGATGCGGCTTAGAAGAGATAAAGCTTGAGCTGTAGTTTGGTGAGCAACTGTGCATGGTACGGGCCTTAGCCTTTTATTTAATTTAACTAATATATGTATACATTAAATTCGTAAGCTATATAACAAATTTAAAAATCACAAACATGTAGCTGATAAATTGCCATTATGACCTCACTTTTACTGTTTTACATGTCCTTGGTTAGAGCAAATGTGAAAAAATAATCATGTTTGTGCAGATTGTTCAGTCCGAATTGCCTAACCTTCGCAATGTTTCATAATTTAGAAATATCCAAATTAAAAAAAAACTCATTTTGCACAAATGCCACTGCTTCCTTAATTCTTCTTTCAGGCCTAAAAATTCTTAAAGTTTCAACAACAAAAAAATCAAAGACAAAGCATGAAAAATGTAACATGATTGTCATTCATTTTAAATCTTTATTTAATTTATGTTTCGTATTTTCAATAATAAAATCTTTCCTCGAAAAAAATACCCTTACCGAATATTAAGAACGGGGTCAAAACTACATTAGACAAAGGCCAAGGAGGAAAGGTTAAGTGTGATAGAATTGTAAAACATGATCTTTTAACTACTCGATTACAATTTTGTTTTTCTGGCACTGACGTCAATAGCCATTTGTCTGCATTGACTGTATAGCATAACAAACAGAAGTGATAATCATCTTGGACTGTATAATAGAGTTCCAAAATACGAGAAATTATCAGAAGACCAGATGTGCATTGTATGTCAGGACATCTAATAAACTTGCTAGTGAATTCAGCAAAATGGGAAAGATTCTCATGGCACTGTCTCTGTTGATTCCTCTGGCCATCAACCTGATGTACGACAGCCGTGGTGGAATGGTCCCGAAAATCGTTAAGCATCAACGGATATTGGTTACTGGGGTCTCTGATGAGCTAGGTGAGCAACTAGCATACAAATATGCCAAATTGGGAGCCAGACTGGTGATCACGTCCATGAAGGAAGACTTGATCACAAACGTATCCAAAACCTGCATGGACTTGGGTGCCCAAGAAGTGCATTTCGTGACTGCAAACATTACCGACCCAAAGGAACAGTTCAAAGTTGTTGAATTCGCAGAAAAGCATTTAGGAGGCCTTGATCAGCTTATCTTGAACCATCCAGTTCTTACTGGCCAATGGTGGACTGGAAGCCCAGCAAACATGTCCTCAATTGAACAAGTCTTCCGAGGGAATTTCTTCGCCTTCGTGGGTTTGGCTTCCAAAGCTTTACCATTGCTGACCGCCTTTCAAGGTAGAATTGGCATTGTACTCTCGGGATCTGGCGAGATGGCGACTGTGAGTTCCAGCGTGTACAGTGCCAGCCAGTTTGCTGTTCGTGGCTTTTTTTCTTCCCTTCGTCAAGAATTACGGCACAAAGGGACTGGCGTTTCTGTCACTTTTGTGACCACAGGTACTGCTGCTTTTCGCAGTTCCTCGATGGACCCTAAAGAGAACTGTCTGGTGCCTATTGAGGATGCTGCCAATGCTATTGTGGAAAGTGTGTCCCTGCGCCATTACAATGCGCGCATTGATTGGAAGTTACGAGCTCTGTTGCTCATTAACGACTTATTTCCTGAGTTTTCTGAAAATAACTTCCAACAAGTTGGACTTCATGACAATCCTAATTGGATCCCCCGAATAATGCAGTTAACAACTTCTACAACTACGTGCTCTACCTGAGATAAGACGCCATCTGTCGTGATAATTGATATTACATAGTATGTATGTATCTGTTTGGATTTGGAAAAATACATTAATTCTTTCATAATTCATTTTTGTTGTAATTAATTGTTACACAAAATTTAGCATTGCTGCGCGTTTATAAGAGAGTATGCTCCGGTGTTACCAATGAGGCTCTGAAGTAAACCATGCAAGTTTGAAATTTGTTGCAGTATAATAACGTGTGATAAATATAATTAATTATTAACATACCTATTAATTGCACGAATATTGTACGTACTTCTCCACGTGCATATAATAAAACAAATTCATATATATATATACACACACACACACCAATTTCATGTATGATGAACTAATGATGATGCAGATTTTGCTTCATTTGCACACATGTGTGTGATTTTCCTGTATTGAATTTCGTTATATTCCAATGTTAAAGTCTGTTAACTATGTACTTTCAATTGATCCTATGCCAACATGGAATACTTGGTCGTTGGTTTTAAGTTTATTTATATGCATACATGTGAATATATCAACGTTAAACTGCATACAAAAAATGATTAAAAAAATCAAAATAGTTTCAAAAGCTTGTTCTTTTTATTTCATTACAAATCCAATCACATTTTATTTTCATAAACAAACAAGAAAAACAAGTTGAAAAACAAGATCTATACCTTTTGAAAACAACATTCACGAATGTGTCCTTTGAGTTAGAAATTGTACACTGAAGGAGCTCCCCAAACAGACACAAATAATATTGCTAAGTTGATTCTAATAATTATAAATTGTATTATAAACATATGCAATAAAATACTGAGTTTATAACAGTGCATTCAATGATTTTTGATAATTTTGAAACGTCATTGATAAAGGCTTTGTAACTATTTTATCAATAAATTTAAGATATTTTAGATATTAGAGTTATATAACTTAAAATAAAAACTTGCGTGTGCAGTTAATTTAAAGATATGCCACCACTCTGCAACTACAACCATACAACTGATACAGATGTTGTATTAATACAATACAACCAATTTACAATCAACCTTGCAACTGTTCAGGAAATACTTTGTATAAAATCAGTAATAGGTATGTCTAATAATGGCTCGTACAAGTCCAGATGTAGTTTTTTGGCCCAGTTATTTATATGGCATTGATGTAAAAATACATCGAGAGATTCCAGATTTTATACTATCTATCTTTTGGCCCCCTAATATTGTTTGATTTTCAAAGTTGTAGAGGGGACGGTATCAGTCTACAAATGCTTGATTTAGTATTTAAATGTCTTTATTTCAAGTATCTTGGGAAGGCCATTGTTGCACTCCTGGTCAGCTTCGAAGCATTGCAGTGAAGCCAAGTGACCCATTTCAAAGGGCAGATCATGCCCAAAGGCAGGTGTTTCTATTGATTACGTGTTTATGTAGTTTTGAAAATAAACAACCATATGCAATACATTTGCTTTACACCTATAGAACCCAAAAGCCCTTGAAATGGGAACATAGCTTCACCGCAATGCTTCGAAGCTGTACAGGAGTGCATCAACGTCCAACACAAGAAACTTGAAATAGATTCAGAGAAGGACATTGTTGTTGGAGAACAGACTTCTTAGTCACGCTGTATAATACATGGTTAAGTATGACCCATATATTACACATCATTGGTAAAATAAAATATGGCCCCTGTCTGGTTATGTAAGGCTTGTATATGGCCTACACTTGTTCATATGTACCAGTATGGGTATGTAGGTACTCAGTTTTTTCCCATAAGGGCACTGTATAATACTGCGTGTAATTTCTATAAATTCGTCGAAGTCGTTTTATTTGTTTATAGTTCTAAACACGTATCTATTGGAATTCAGTCCTCGACTATATTCGCATAAAGAATAGATTATCTAATGTATGTTATAAAGAGCAATAATCTTGAGACTGACTATAAATCTTAATGTAATTGGTGACGTTCTTCAAATTTCAAAATACTGATGTTTGTTGAGTATACTTATTCATCCAGCATTCTTCCATCACTCAGTTCATTTCCAACAAAAATGGGAATTCTGGTCAAAGCGCTGGCTTTAGCAATAATTCCATTGGCCGTTTGGTTCTTCAGCGGTCCAAGGTTCGATCCTGACTCCGTGCGAAGTCAGCGAGTCTTGATTACGGGTGCATCCACAGGAATCGGCGAACAACTGGCCTATCACTACTCCAAACTGGGGGCAAGAGTGGTTATCACTGCCAGAAGCGAGAATGAGCTACGTGCCATTTCCAAAACCTGCAAGAAGTTGGGTGCCCAGCAAGTGCACTTTGTGGTGGCAGATATGACTCATCCGGAGGACCGAAGTAAAGTCATCGCCAACGTGCATGTGCACTTGGGTGGTTTAGACCACCTCGTTCTCAACCATGCCCTGCTATTTAATACCTGGTGGACGGGCAGCGCCGAAAACCTAACCGATTTGGAACTGGTCTACAGGGTAAACTTCCTTTCCTATGCTGACCTAACTTCCAAGGCCCTACCCATGCTGGAAGCCAGTCGGGGCCGGATAGGAATAATGTCGTCCGGATTTGGGGTGTTAGGTTCTGTAAGGTTCACTGTATACAGCGCCACCAAATTCGCCCTCCACGGTTTTTTTTCGACCCTGAGACAAGAACTTCGTCTTCAAGACAAGGGAATTTCTGTCACCATTGCGGTAGTGGGAGCCGTGTCATCGAACAGCATGCTAAAATTCATCGATGCCACCTATCCTCATGTGCCGTTTACATTTATGATGACTCCGTCAGACACTGCCCAAGCATTCATCCAAAGTGTGTCTTTGCGTCAGTACTGGAATTGTTATGACTGGAAAACACATATTTTGGTTATTTTCAGCACTAGTTTTCCCCAATGGGCCGAAGATGCATTTAGCTCCGTTCTCTTGAACGACGACAGAAACGTTTTCTCAAAACTTCTGTTTATTATTTGGCAAATATTTTATTCCGGATAACGGGTCCTGGAGGGAGTACATCTCCGGATGGAAATATAAATGTGCTATATTAATGGACATGTATGTATGTAATGTTCAATAAGATAAGATAGATAAGGCTCTACAGGTCTCAGCCCGTCTCGCCGTTATTTAAGATGACCCATGCCCAAATGTACGCCCACGTACATTTACATATCAAGCAGAATATATCAATACTGTACGACTGTCAATTATACTGTAGCTTGTATAGTTTACAATTAAATTGGTTTTATTGTACTATATTTTTTGATTTCTTATATATGGCACCGATGGGCAGGTAAACATGTATATGGACACACTTTGCATTCTAAATTATAAACGCCTATCTGGGGCGAACTTAGCTGAAATTAACTATCACTTTAAAAGATTTTTAAAAAAGTCAATCGTCTAGAATGCAGTTAACTTGTATCTGTCATTTTAACCGGTAAATGCCCTTGAAATGCAAAGAAATGTTCCGTCTACAATATTTTAAGTTTCAAATAGTGACACATTAATTAAAGTTGAGGTTCACTGATTAAAAAACCGATGCATATATATATTTGGCAGTATTTATTTATTACTTAATTTGCGACAATGTTAACTATAATAACTTGATTAAAGTATATGGATTTACCCCCTTCATCCCTATAGAATGACGTTTGAATGCTGTATAAAACAATGTGTTGAATTGATTCAATCTGCAGGTAAAGTAAAGAGAAAAACCAAGTTAGACAAAACATAACAAAGTCTATATCGGACTCTGGTGTAACTTAAAATAGTAAAACATTGATCCCTTCATGGAATCTTGTAATTCCATCTGCAAACAAGTTATAATGCAGATGTTTGTAAGCTGAACCATGCCATTAAATGCATGAGAATGTCTTGTGCATTGTAACGGAGCGATGAGTGCACTAAGCAATTAAATTACACTCAGATACTTTCATACTTTTTTTTACAGTGAAATTTAACCTTTGTCTAATTTACATTTTTCTTTTTTAAACTGTGGAATTTCTTTTTGATGTTGCGTAAAGTAATGTAATGTTAATAATTTAGACATTTTTTCCATTTTATTGCCTATATAATCGACTTTTTTCTTGCTTTTCACATATACTTTTAAGTGTCAACTGTATATGTATAAGTGGCATTGTCCTCTTTCCTCCACCATTTCTTGTGCCACTGTCCGTTATATCATGCCATAATCGGCAGTTTATACAGTGAATCTCATTGGCTGGAAAGAATGGCCATCGATTGCATATTCATGAAGATTCACTGTCGGCATTACGTCGATGAAGGTTGCACGTACAGGGTGTAATTGTATAATTATGGTATATAAGATTTAACATTCATGAAGCCGACATAATCAATGTGACATCCACATGATCTTTAATTGAAGATGAAATATCATAATCTCATTGTGAAGTCTAAACCACGAGAAAACAATAAAAATGAATTCCATTTATCATAATTCTCCACCATGCTTTACGGATTCCACTTAGAATTTCTTCACATTGACAGAAAATAACTTGAGATCAACGGTTCCTTTCATCAAATATCGACTTGAAATGGGAAAGTTGGTGTTCTTGCTTATAATTCCCGTTGTCGTTTACCTGATTGTCTTCTTTGACAATCAGTTCGACCCGGAAAGTGTGCGGGATCAGCGAGTTCTGATAACTGGCGCTTCTTCAGGGATTGGCGAGCAACTGGCTTACCAGTACGCCAGTCTTGGTGCCAGACTGGTGATCACGGCCAGGAGGAAAGATCTATTGCTGAAAGTTTCCAGAACCTGTCACGAGCTTGGTGCTAGGCAGGTAAGCTACTTGGCCGCTGACATGGCTGATCAAGGTAACAGAAGCAAGTTGATCCAACATGTCGAGAGCCAACTAGGTGGCTTGGATCACCTGGTGCTGAACCACGCATTACTGGCATATGGCTGGTGGCTGGGAAGCAGTGAGAATTTGACAAGTGTGGAGACGATGTTCCAGGTTAACTTCCTCTCCTATGTGGATCTGACATCCATGGCACTGCCCATGCTGGTGGCCTGTCGAGGAAGGATTGGGGTCGTGTCTTCTCTGTATGGGGATTTCGGATCCGTTTTTGTTACCACATACAGCTCCTACAAATTCGCCCTCCGTGCTTTCTTTTCGTCGCTGCGACAAGAACTGCGACACAACAACACAGGTGTTTCTGTGACATATGTGGGCCTTGGACCAGTGGCAACGGATAACATGGTGGGTCTGACAGATATGGCTGCGGCACATATACCTAACAACGCAATGGCGTCGCCATCGGCAGCTGCCCGAGAAATTCTGGAAAGTGTGTCCCAACGCCGTTACAAGACCTATTACGATTTGAACTCAAAAATTTTGATTTTTATATATCGTGTGTTTCCCAAGCAAACAGAAGATTCGGTTACTGATTTACTATTAAATATAGGTAGCACGTGGCCAGTGCGCCTAAAGCTTTTTTGGTGGCGTAATTTTTGTTAGCGATGTATATATTAGATGTGATATAAACATTACTCGATTTTTGGTTCCATCTACAAAGTAACTTGCCGGTATACCAATGCCTATAGCATGCAAATACTAAACTAAGTTATGCATTTCGTAACATATATATTCACATCGTGACATATACAAATGTTTTGAAGTTATGGAATCATTTCAAGTTTGTTTCATTATGTATTTTTTAATGTGTAAATGTGAAGCCACCGTTTTAAAACATGCATGTAATTGGCAGTAAAAGTTGTAGTTCTGGTATACATAGGTATAAGATTTTAATGCGTTAATGCAATGAATTCCCTATGATTGGAACACTTCGATATTAATAACAAGACACCCGCTTAATGAAATCAAATGCTTTATGATAAAAGTCGTTCGATGGAGAAATAATGTTTCCGATTCTCAATTTTATGTTAAAATGATGTATATTTTATTGATACCATGAAAACTAATATCTTAATCATTTCCTATAGATACTCGGGTTAGTGTTTGGATACCCCAGTTATTTAGATACTCCATCTAGTGATTGGATACTCCCAAGGCCGTATATATGAGGGAATCATGAGGATGGACCCCACCCTTCCCGATATCCAATAAATTTTACAAATTTCAACCCGAATCCGCCAATTTTCCGCAACTTTTCTAAGGTAAACACGCAATTTTTATATGGTAAAAACCATTTTTCTAAAGTAAAAACGAGGACCATAGTGGACCAAATCCTCCGCCCCCCCCCCCCTTCCTCCGAAATGTGATCACATATAAGGCCTTGAATACTATATACAGTTAGTATTTGGATATAGTAAGTCTGATCTACAAGATCAACATTCTTAACTTAGCAGCACTACAGAGGATGTCTCCATCACATTCCGGAAATGTTGCTTGCCGTCCGAACCAAGCATTCGAATTCCCTAATTCATATATACTAAAGACATTTTTCTTTAGAATATGAATTAGGGAATTCATGTCTGTCTATATTAGGATCTTCTTAGAATGACGTCGTTGCCAGCCTTGGCATATATCATATCATACCAAACAACAACATTTTGTAAGAATCGAAAGTCGTTTTATTGATCATTAGTGTATTTTGTCGCTTTCCAGCAGAAATGAAAGTTCTTACTTCCCTGGTGATAGTTTGCATCGCCGTCTACCTGATGAACGGTTTTTTCGGTGGTCAATTCGACCCGGAAGCCGTGCGTGATCAACGGGTCCTGATCACAGGTGCCTCTTCTGGAATCGGCGAGAAGCTGGCTTATCAATATGCCAAATTGGGTGCCAGACTGGTGATCACTGCAAGGAGAGCAACTCTACTGCGTAACGTTGCCAAAACCTGCGAGAATCTGGGTGCCCATCAGGTAAGCTTCTTGTCTGCAGATATGGATGATCCAAGGGACATTCGTAAAGTCATCGAACACGTAGAGAAGCAGCTGGGTGGATTAGATCACCTGGTGCTGAACCACGCACTCTTGTGGCATGGATGGTGGCTGGGAAGTGCAGAGAATCAAACCTACCTGGAGAAGGCGTACCGGGTTAACTTCCTCTCCTTCGTGGATCTGACATCCAAGGCTTTGCCCATGCTGATCACCAGCCGAGGCCAGATTGGAGTCGTGTCCTCCTGGCTTGGGGAGGTGAGCGAAAATGAATTATTTACGATTGAAAATGAACATTTCTTCAAACATGCATGCTATTTAGACTAATACATATAGTATATCAGTTACTTTTTTCAAATAAATATACTAGTGAACTGATGTTAACGATTAAACATGCAACGAATAGAATTTATTTAAAATGTATTATACTTGTATACATGTAGTGAAATGCGGAGATTTTCGTAATTTAAAGAGAATTTATTCTGAACAAATTATTGTATATGCTGCATATATGGACAATACAAGTACATTCATGTATGTGGGATTATACAGCCATGTGTTGTTCATGTATACGGGTCGTAAATATACATGTATAGTATATATTTCGCTATTGATTGGTCATATATGGAATTATGATATGCCAGGTATTTGTACTTTAGTTATGGCCATCGATGAACCATGTTGGGAAAATTTGCGAAAATTTCTTATATCGTGGAAATGATCTGTCTACAAGAGTTAAAGTTTTCATCCTAAATTCCATGTATCATCCATTAATTAAGGTATTATATGTTTATATATCTATGCATGGAAAATATGTTTACATGTAAAATTCAACATGTAGCACCCCAAAACTTCTCCACCGGCGAGATGGGCTGAGTCCCATAGTGCCTTAGCATTATTTAGTGGTTTGTAAGAAATTTGTGTTTTCACCAGTTGCGGTTCATGAATCGAAATCAGTTTAGAGCATTTAGTTAAAAAAATAGCACAACTATATAGTTAGTCATTTACAATTTGCAAAATCAATTGATATTTATAATGGCTACCTGTTGTACTTTTGTTTTGTTACTACTAGAAAGGATCTGTTGGTGTTGGCGTGTACAGTTCGACCAAGTTCGCTCTGAATGGCTTTTTCTCATCACTTCGCCAAGAATTGCAGCTGAAGAACACTGGTGTGTCGGTCACTCTGGTGTCGCTGGGACTAGTTTCCTCGGATACTATGGTGGACTTGTCGAAAACGGCTCTACCGCATGTGCCATCGGAAACAATGGTGACTCCATCGGTCTCTGCCCAAGTAATCCTTGAAAGTGTGACCCAGCGACATAACAAGATTTACTTTGACTGGAAGGTATGGTGCTTGGCCATTTTCAACAAGATTTCCCCTGAATATTTGGAAGATTCTTTCGCTGAATTCGCTGTGGGGAAAGGTGTAAGATGGCTTTCACAAATGGCACTTCTCGTCTATCGCACATAATTTTAGGGATTAGTGCCATATCCATGCAGGCAAATGCTGCATAGGTGAAAATGTCCCAAACCTTTAAGAAAAAGCTTGGAAACCATTCTGAGCCTAATTTAGTGGTCAAACTTGTTCTTTGCTTAACATTTATTGTAGGCATGTTTATATTTTACTGTCCATTGCTTTTTAGCTTGGGTCATGCCTTTCTGTAATTTTTGTGCTACAGCCGTGGTTATATATATATATATTACGTCTGTGATATGTAAACGATAGCCAAATTCGGTTTATTTGAATTTCTATTGTAATCAATATACCTGCAAGGTGTACAATGCTGCGTTTCAGTTTCCAAGGTTTTTGCGTTGCAATATTTACATTTGTTCACGATCCTTATCGAGCTCATGTCCCCATCAGTTGCATCCATATGCCAAACAGTGCATCGCTGCGATTAACATTTTATTTGATTAGATTAATTAACGGAATTAACCAAGGATATTTCTAAAATACCACAAACTTCTAGTCCGCAGACATGGATTATCCAGGGAACAGACAAACTCATCGGATACGTCGAGGAGCACTTGTGTAGATTGGATCACTTGTTGCTGAGCCACGCATATTTGTTTCACAGATGGTGGCTGGGAGGTTCGAAGGATATGACCATCCTGGAAAAGGTATACCGGAACAACTTCTTTTCCTTCGTGGACCTAACATCATAGACCGACATTTTCTTGAATTAAATTCCACATAACTAACCATTTCCTAATCCTAAATAAAACCGCAGTAAAAATCGTTAACAAATGGAAAGCAATGCATACAAATTAACTTTTCCTAGGAGCTAAGAAGTTTTACTTCAATACCGTGAGAGTCTCACGCATAATTTGTTTGTTTGAAGGATTTTAAACGTTGGACTACGTGTATTATCTGCAATATGAGAGCTAAATACTAACCCCATTGGATGAGTTACCCTCTTTCTTTCTCGTGGTTCCTTTAATATAGAGTGAGCAAAGGGTATCTACTGGGGACAAAGGTTTGAACTTACAACATTTCCTATTTCCAATGGAATATTTTAGTTTAACATGGTATAAAAAAAGGTTAGGTCGTAAAATTCTAAACACTTTATTAAACTTTTTATTTTCAGTTCAGTTTTTCCATTTAGTTTTAATGGGTTTATTTAAGTGATGAATGGTTATAAAAAAGAAATTATTATTATTTTTAGAAATCTGGGTGTTGACTTTTGAGGTTATGGAATCATTTTATGGTTGTTCCATTACACATTTTTTAATATATATTCACAGTTTTAACATGTTATATTACAATGTTTCAGCTAATATCGACTGGGATAATCATGGTTTGTTTATAATAGCTGCTGCACATCGCCTTGGCAATCCTATTTAACCCCATTAACAGTTTTCATAACAATAAGATTTAAGAAAAAAAAGTGGGATGTCAAGGAATTCTGGTCCATCCTGAAAATTGCGTTAAAGTTAAGCAGAAAGTTCTCAGTCGTGTATACGATACATACATTGTTGCTAAACGTTTTGCATGTGTAAAATACACCTCGTGACAATTGGTGATATTGCAAACGGTAATTACGTGTAATTCATGCCATTTAGTTTAATTTTAATTAAAGTTTAATTTAACTCAGTATTCTACAGCCAGCAAATAAATGTCATATGGTAGGCTACGTCAGTAGCGACTTAGGCATCATGGCTAGATTAAATTTTTACTAAATCAGGAGAATCGCCAGGTAGGATATTCCATTGTCTATAATCCCAGAAAATAAATGTATGATCCAATCAGTGAAGTTTTCATTAAACCATATTAATGTTACAAGCCGAAATGTATGCCGAATGCAGACAGAATCTAGACTTTCCGTTCTTCAGAAGAAGCCATGCAAGCTATTGGCAAAATAAAAAAAAAGCATGCGAAATTGCATCATCATATTAGCAAGTCTAATTTCAACTTTAATGCGTCACTAAAACGCAAAGTAATTATTGTTGAATTTTAATGATGCAGGAGTGGCCACTGCGGAATACAATTTTTTTCAAAATCTCGTGAAGGAAATGTAAAAATTTAAAAATTATATGCATATGATAATTTTTTAAATATGTAATTTTCATAACGCGGCCTTGATGTACCTATATGCAATCTACACACTAACATCCTTATGTAATTCAAAGTAGTTCCACTGCGAACCTAGCTCAGAGTGTGTTATAAGCATGAATAAGTTAGTGCCATTTACTGTGTTAACTTTAGCAGTGGTTTACTTCTACTGCTGCAATGACAGTTTCGATTCTGGATCAATCAAAGGAAAACGAGTGCTTATCACTGGTTCGTCTTCTGGAATCGGTGAGCATTTGGCATACGAATACTCCAAGTTAGGAGCCAAAGTATTCCTCACTGCTCGTCGGGAAAACCTGTTGGAAAAGGTGGCCAAAAAATGCAAGAAACTGGGAGCAAAGGAAGTGACATTTGTGACTTCTGATCTTTCAGAAGAGAAGGACAGAGACAACGTAATTGCGGAAGTGAAGAAGCGATTTGGAGGATTGGACCACCTGATTCTGAACCACGCCATCGCTCCGTTAGGTCTCTGGTTGGGCACTAAAGAAAGCATGAAAAACTTTCTTAAACTGCTGGATGTCAACTTCATGTCTTTTGTGGATTTGGCTTCCCAGGCAATGTCAATGTTAACTGAAAGCAAGGGAAGCATCGGTGTTGTTTCATCGCTTGCTGGTAAAATGGCATTCCCCGCATCAGCTTCATACTGTGCCACTAAACATGCAATCCATGGATTCTTTTCTACCCTTCGCCAAGAACTGATGTTTAGTAACATTGAAGTTTCTGTAACTACTTGTGTTATTGGGCTCGTGGATACGGATATGATGAATCAGACACAAGATGTAAGGGGAAAATTGGCTGCAGTATTCCTCGGATTCGATTTGATGGAAACTCCTGAAGACGCTGCCTCGGCCATCATGCAAGGCGTTACCAACAAAAAATACGAGATCTATTTCGGGAAGATTATGCGAGTTTTGGTTGAAATACATAAAATCTTTCCTGTATATTTTGAAAATATTTATAGTAAGCAAGCTCTAGCAGTGTTTAGCATTAAGGAATAACAGAAATAAAAATGCATTAAAACAATAATGCAAATACAGTAATATATACTATTGTAAATTATAAAATGCACAATATTTTCGTGTACTATATAGTATTTGATTTATTGTAGTTATTCCATAATGTTTATTATAGTTATTATTTCGAAATTACAACCAACATATTATATATTGTAGTACAGATGTAAAATGTTCTCGGTCTTGTTCGGCATATAAAAGCAAAAAGTAATCATTGTTGAATGTGATGAATTAACTGCCTTTCATAATCCTTTGAGTTCTTAATAGAATAGCTTAATAACATGTCCGTAATCATGTACTGATAAAAGTTTCTGCATTCTAATTCGAATAGTTTTGAATTTATCAAACAGTAAGAAAGTATTCTTATGCGTCTTGAAATGTCTATAAATAATTCCATATTTTTCAAAACTTAAAAGGATCTTCTTGATATATTTTTATAAAAATCCTTTCCGATATGGTAAATACTTGTATGTTATCCAATTATTGAAGTTTCTCATTAAAAAAAATAAATAAATAAATTTATATATAAAATTTGTATTCTGTGATTGTCCCTGTTGCATAGTTGCACAACACATCATGTGTCTCTTACCCCCGTACCACAGCTGCTCGAATTGCATGAGCCGGAGGCTGAGCTGCATCTCAATGCCAGCATGCAACACAGCTGTACAAAGCAGTTTTCGCTGACTTTGATCACATTTTACTGTATGCAAATGCATGTCCAGCATAGAGTATTGATTAACTAATCAAGTCTGAGCTTGAGCTCAATCGGGGGTAAGAATGTGGTATATTTTAATTAACTGCGGTAAGATGTCATAACGAGCTTTAAACTTAAACAATACTCATATTATAATACCGATTACCAGGTGGGCTGAGTCCCACAGGTGGATTTATCCCCAATATCGCCCTTTCCGTCCCCCCCTCCCCATATATATGGCCTTGAACTGGTCCTTACAACAGTAATAGTACAAAATCGCTAAGATTATTACCACAACAGGAATTAACTTATTCATGTTGAAATGATTTTGTCTTGGCAAAGTGTATTTCCAATTCACTGTTGTGTGATTGATTCACCAACATGTTCGTAGGTGTATTTATAGTTTCTTGCTAGGTGTTAAGAGATATCAAATGACTCCACAAAATTGACCTTATCAAGTTAAGATAGTCAAGTTTAATTTCTATTGGTTAAAGAGTATGACACCATTAAAACAAATTAATGTTGTTCCTTCAGGCAAAAATGTCTCGTATTTGCTTGATAGATAAAGGAGAAAACTTAAACAATACTCATATTATAATACCGATTACCAGGTGGGATGAGTCCCACAGTGCATATCGTATTACAATTCAGCTCAGATTTCAATTGCATTTCTTAAATGTTATTGCAAGAAATAATAGGGCAGTCATTTAAATACATTTCTTTTTCTCCTGTAGAAACTTCATGATGTCTGTCTCTACTGACCCATGTTACAGGTAGTTATAGAAACCCCTGTGTTCCTGAGCATCAACTCTTGCTGCAAGGCAGACAAGAATCCCTGCATTGCGTGTTTGTCAGTATCGTATAGGAGGTTAATCCAGCACAGGCCATTTTACCAGCAATAGATGACACCATGCCAAAATTATCTTTACTCTCAGTAAACATCATTGGTAACACTTTGAGAAGCTGGGTCCACGAATTATAAAAAATTCACGTTCAATTCCTTCAGGAACGTCATGATCGATTCTAGACCATTTATATTATTTTTCTCATTTTTATATAAAAATGTTGTTTACTTTATTTATATTATGGAAACAAATTTGTATGCTAATCATTTCCCATTTCAAACACACAATTTTGTTATACGTACAGCCTGCATGCTAGCTGTTGTCATTTCCGCCTTCATTTCATCCAATGACAGATCATCCAATGATGATCTGTCGTGAAATATCTTAACAATCAACCTTCGTTACCATTGCTCGTATAAAACTATCTTAACTATACGAAAGAACTTCTTAAGAACATGGTATCTTCCATTGGATCATGGTAGTGTTCAAGTGTACTCATTGAGTGTTATTATAAATCTTAAAATACAGTAAAAAAATGTAATTACGTCACAGCTTTTTTATGTAGACAATAGATATACATGTATGTATATCCATGGCTTGTTGTGGGGCAAAAAAAATTACACGCTCAGGAAAAATGATTTTCAGTATGCATTATTAACTTAATAATTTATAATGGTTTGAATAATCCATAAACTTGTCTTATTATTTCGTTTTTATTAAACTTACATACGTACATTACATTTTAATTCTTTGCACCCCATCTCATGCAGAATGGATTATATGCTGCAGTTTACCAATTATATAGCAAACATATGATCTTTAATATATTTCATAATATGCGTAATCACATCCAGACATCCAAACCATACGTCAAGGTTAGCACTCGAGTTCCTTAATTCATATTCTAAAACGCAATAGAGGAGGTCTACATTACGTTTAGCGCCTTCTGTGGTAGTTTTAGGACATATCCTGGCGGGACAGGCCAAAAAGGTGTCGTTGAGTTACAAGTATTTTTTTCGCTCTTCAAAAAGGTTTTCAAACATTATGAAGTGGAATTGTTGTGTTCCATGTTGTAAAAACAACTTTAGGAACGTCAATTTCAAAATTTCATACCACAGGATCCCTAAAAACTCTCAAATAAGAAAGAAATTTATAGTATGTATGTAACAGAAACACGTGGTGACATTCAAATAAAACGCCGTTTTGTTTAAATAAAATGGCTTGCACGTGGCCTTCACGTTCTCAAAGTGGAATTGCCACTCTCAAACTTCAAAAAACTTACATTAAATTTCCCAAATATCACAAAATTCGTTCCTAAAAGAGCAAAATCAATGGAAATGCTATATGGACGATGCTGGGCTGTCCCCCCCAGAAAATTTGGCCACTAGAGGCGCTCTTGCATGGCACATGCGCCGTTTTGTAATGTAGACCTCCTCTATTGTAAGTCTCGTCTTTCCAGCAGCGTCACTATGACGCTAGCTGCTACCAGCCTTGGCAAACATTGTATTTTACCAGTGAACAATATTTTTTAAAGTATTCCACAGTCCACACTTCAAATTATTGAATGTCGGTTTAGATCGACTGCGTTTGCTAGCAGAAATGAAAATTCTTATTTCATTGTTGATAGTTTGCATCGCCGTCTACCTGATGAAAGTTTTTTTCGATGGACAATTTGACCCCGAAGCCTTGCGGGATCAACGGGTCTTGATCACAGGTGCATCTTCTGGAATCGGTGAGCAGCTGGCTTACCAATATGCCAAATTGGGTGCTAGACTAGTGATCACAGCAAGGAGAGCAGCTCTACTGCGTAACGTTTCCAAAACCTGCAAGAATCTGGGTGCCCGGCAAGTAAGCTTCTTGTCCGCAGATATGGATGATCCAGAGGACAGACGTAAAGTCATCGAACACGTAGAAAAGCACCTGGGTGGATTAGATCACCTGGTGCTGAATCACGCTTTCTTATTTTATCAATGGTGGCTAGGAAGTGCAGAGAATCAAATCAATCTGGAGAAGGCTTACCGGGTTAACTTCTTTTCCTACGTGGATCTGGCGTCCAAGGCATTACCCATGCTAACCATCAGCGGAGGTCGTATTGGAGTTGTGTCCTCCGGTTATGGGGAGGTGAGGAAAAATGAATTATTTTCTAAGTTTAGTCAGTAACGTTGTCATCAATATCTCGTTCCAAAAAATATGTTTTCATCCAAACATGTATATAGACAAATACAGTATCAGATACTTTTTTCCTAATAAATAAATATACTAATTGCATGTTTAATATAATGCGTGAAACGGAACTTGAACTAGTGTTAATGGTTATAAGTTAGTTAGTCATTTAAAATTTGCTAAATCAATTAAGATTTATTAAAGCCTGTTTTTGCTTTTCTAATAAAGGTTGGAAGTGTTTACCTTGGCCATTACTGTTCGGCCAAGTTTGCTCTGCATGGTTTTTTCACGACACTTCGTCAAGAACTGCGGCAGAAGAATATTGATGTTTCGGTAACTCTGATGGTGCTGGGACCAGTCTCCTCGGATACTTACTTGAAATTGTCGAATGATCTTACACCACATGTGCCATTGGGAATTGCACCAACTCCATCAGACGCTGCTCGGACAATTCTTGAAAGCGTGACCCAGCGACGTTACAAGACTTACTTCAACTGGAAAACGAGGTATTTGATGAATTTCAACACGTTTTTTCCTGCGGTTTTTGAAGATTCTGTTTCTGAAGTCATTATGGGGGAAGGTGGAACGTGGCTTTCCCACCTAGTACTTAACACCTGGCACATATTATTTTAGGGATAAGTATCCTATACTGGCAAATGCATATTAGTCTTTATTATTGGTCAACTAACTTCTTTTTCGTTTACCGTTTATTGTAGGCAGGTATTATATTTTACTGTATACATTGATTTTTGTCTTAATTGGATCATACTTTTCTGTTTCTTGTGCCATGGATATGTGTCGTGTCAGATATGCTAATAATAACCAAATTTTGTTTAATTAAAGTTCTCTTTTAATCAATATATCTATAAAGTGTATAATGCGGTGTTTCAGTGCAGGTTCTAATGAATAAGTATGCACACACAATACATGTTATGTCGATGCATATGTATAGACCTCTCGAATATCTTAAACTCTGATTACAGGTCGACGCAACCATTTACATTAATTGTACACCATTCAATTTGACATTTTTCCTAATCTTGATGACTTTTAAGAAAATTTATTTAACTATAACATAATAAACCATTTATAGCATGATTTCATGCTCACAATGATTTCATACACAAATACCACCATTTGATTTGGGTAGCAGGGTAGCAAAACTGGACACTTGATTTCCTGCATTTTATGGAGGTGTGCCATAACCTAACCTAACACACAAATAATTGAAATTGAATTGGATATTAACATTTATGGCATTTTTGTGGTTAGGTTAGGTTATGGCACACCTCCATAAAATGCGGGAAATCAAGTGCCCAAAAAATGCGGGAAATCAAGTGCCTATGGCACACCTCCATTAAATGCGGGAAATCAAGTGCCCAGTTTTGATACCTCACTACCTTCATTTGTTATGTTTGTGATTTTTAACGTTTTAAAACGAGGGCTAAATACCAACGGCAGGGAATGAATCTCCAACATGGGAATTTTACTTCCGAGGGGAGATTTCTCTCTCTCGGGGGTAAATTAACATGTAGAGAGCAGGGGAGTTTCTACACGGGACCTTGACATTAACCCTTATCCGAAAAAGAACCCACTTAGGGCATTTCATCCATTAGAAAAATTCCCACCGACCTCGACCATATAAGACGCTAAACATTTGTTTTCAAAATTCATTACTAAAACGCATTTTTGCTTGTGGCTGCCAGTTTTTTCACAATGCAAAAAAATTGATTTGATTTATGAGGGCCTTTGTCTGTATGCACAGTTGGTCAACGAGCGTCTGCTGCAATGGGTTTGATGGATTAGTCTCGGATTAGAGCAGTACAGATAAATACTCTTGTCAAATATTTCTCAATCAACTTCAATGTCTTGCGAGAAATGAAGTAAAGAATTGACAACCGTGTATTATCATAATAATAATCTTCAAATGCAAGGATCTTGACTGTTTCACCTCCTGCAAATGTATGGACACAAGGCCAAATGGGCCTTTCTAACATGTTACCAAGACAAAAGTGATGACATTGTGTATCTACACCAAATCCCATTCAGCCTTGTGTCCATACGCTTACAGGAGGTGAAGTGATATTCACGTTTTGGAGTATCTTTTGCTGATCTGGGACCAGAAGCTCCATTGTTTTCTTAAGCAAAAATGGGCAAGCTTTTCACGACCTCGGCGCTGTTACTACTCTTTGCCGTCTACATGATGATTTTCGACGGCAGTAAGTTCGATCCGGAAGCCGTGCGAGATCAGAGAGTCCTGATCACTGGTGCATCTTCTGGAATTGGTGAGCAACTGGCTTACCAGTACGCTAGTCTAGGTGCCCGTTTAGTGATCACGGCCAGGAGAGCAGATCTGCTGAGCGATGTTTCCAAACGCTGTGAGCAACTTGGTGCTCGGCAAGTGAGCTTTTTGGCCGCGGACATGGGAGAACCACAGGACAGACGTAAAGTCATCGAGTACGTTGAGAAGTACCTGGGTGGATTGGATCACCTGGTGCTCAACCACGCTTTCATGTTGCAGGGATGGTGGCTGGGAAATGCCAACAACATGACCGTCTTGGAAAAGGTGCACCGGGTCAACTTCATCTCCTTTGTGGACCTGGCTTCAAGGGCCTTGCCCATGCTTACTGCTAGCCGAGGCCGGATTGGAGTCGTGTCCTCCGGGTTTGGAGAGGTGAGTGCTAGAGAAATAAATTGGATTGTGAGACAGAAACGTGAGTGAATCAAACAAGTCCGTATGTATGGGAGATCTTTGGGGATCGACTCTCTTCCCTCCTCCCTCCTTCCATTCCGAAATCCAAGAAATTTTACAAACTGCAAACCAAATCGCAAAAATATGAAAGGGGAATTGCATTTTTGCATTTAAAGTGCGATTTTTCTGCTCTAGAAATGGAATTTTCTTTAGCATTAAAAGTGCGAATTTTCTTAAGTAATGTACGATTTTCAAAGATAAATGCGCAATTTTTCTGTTTTATACGCTGTAAAAACAAAAATCTTAATTTAGGACTCTTTTGGTTGTCATTTCTTGTAGACAAAATGTTGGTTTTTTTTTCTTGTTTTTTTTTTTATTTTTTTTTAATAAGACACATAAAGTATCTTATTTTTAAGGACGCCAAAAGTTTCTTATTTTAAAAAAAGAACGCTAAAAGTGTCTTATTTTAAGAAGCGTAAAATGTCTTGATTTCGTCTACAAGTAAGAGTCTTACATTAAGACATTTGTTTTTTTGCAGTGTAGAAATGCAATTTTTCCGCATTAAAGGTGTGATTTTCCATTTCATTTACTATGGCTAAAATAGTCCTCATCAAAATTCTGGCCCTTTCCTTTCCCCCTCCCCCTCCTTCCTTCCCCATCCCCCTAATAAATTTGATGACAGAGGCCTTAGAACTAAATGAGTAAGATATTGAGACAAATAATATAATTTTAAAGTAAAAATACTGGCAAAAAAACAACACCTTTCATTACAATAAATGCCCTTGAAATGCCAAATAGATACTATCACACAAAAAAAGAAAAAGGATCATACATAATTACATAGCGCAATACATGTATACAAGCTAGTTTTTTTTAAAAAATAATTGTCATGTAATTTATTGAAATCACTGTTCATTATTTTGTAAATTCACTTTGCGTTACATATGACAATCCACAGACGCAAAGGCTTAAAAGCACCTTTTTGAAGGTATATCTATTGTTTGAGTTGAAAACCTTTGCACGAATGTTTGTCTTTATTAAATTTAATAAATGAATTCATTGTTTCTACTATCAATTGATATTTATAATGGATTAATTTCTTTTGTACTTTTGCTTTGCTACTGCTAGGTAGGGTCTGCTCTCGTTAGCGTGTACAGCTCGACAAAGTTCGCTCTGAATGGATTTTTCTCGTCTTTTCGTCAAGAAATGCGGTACAAGAAAACCGGTGTTTCGGTCACTCTGGTGGCACTGGGACCAGTCTCCTCGGATACAATGTTGAGTTTATCGAGTGAGATTATGAATCTGCCAACGGCATTTATGGCGACTCCATCGGCATCTGCTCGAGCAATTCTTGAAAGTGTGGTCCAGCGACGTTACAAGACTTATTTCGACTGGAAGATGTGGATCCTTTCCATTTTAAATTCGAATTTCCCAGTGTTTTTGGAAGACGGCGGCTCCGACATCATTCTAGAAACCAATGGAACTTGGAGTTCACGCCTAGCGCATTTCTTGTTGCGCACATTTTATTAAAGTCCTGGCTTCCCATTTGGTCAGTGATTTATTTTGTCCCAGTAAGAAAACTTGCGATACAAAAATATTAATAATAATAAAACTGAAATATACATATATAAATTGCAATTTCTTTCACAAAAATAAAGTGGAAGAAATGTATATAAATAACACTTCACGGGTTTGAGGAAAATGGTTTTAACAAACTTGCCACTTTCGTAACAAGTATTTAACGAAGTCATATTTGTGTCAAAGTATTTAAAAAAAATTCAAAAACGTAAAATGTTCCGGCATGAAAACCACTTTCGAAAGCCCAATTAGGAGCAACTTGGCGAAATAGAATTTTGGACATTGAAAAGTAGTTATAATCTTTTAACTATCATTCTAGCTTTTAAATTTAGTTATAAGTTATAATTCATGTCTTTACTTGCAGTATATAAAATAAAAATAATCCAGTCATTCAAATCCAGTCCTCTACAACTTTCAAAATCAAACCATATGTCCATTTTGCATCCTTCAAGTACTTCCTGTTTGAATAACTTACAAAACATGGTCAAAGGTCGAATTGCTTTGCACCATTAAATTGCGCACCCCATGGTTCCTGCATAGTTCTCCGTTTTAAATTGTGAAAATTGTGATAATTCGAGCATGTGCATCATCGAGCAGTCAATCACAATGGAACTTTTCATGAAAAAGAATACGTCCGGCCCAAGATAATCTCTTTATTCACGACTTTTAAATAAAACATGCAGGTACACAACGAAAAACAATTCTCATTTTTGGCGGATATTTAGAAGTGTTATTTTTTATGTATTTGTTACCACTATGTAGATATTATATCACTTTCAATTTTCCAAATGTTTTTTTTTTTTTTTTTAAAGTTTGCATTTGCTTTTAAACAGCTGTTGGAAAACATGAAAAACCACATCTAAGACATCAGACCCAAGATTCGAACATGCATGCAGGTCTTCCGATTGAAATTTGATATCATAACCACTATTTCAATTACAGCACAGTGAATCATGAAATAACATTGATTTACGAGTTAAGTGTAAGGATGAGTAAAATACTGAAGGTTCTTTAAATTTGGAGCAAATTCCATGGCTTGCTTTTAAAAAAAGTCAATTTGATATCAAAATTTTAAACTAATCTGTGTATCCATCACTGCAAAAGTTTTTTGGTGAAATGAATTATGCACGTTCAAGAAAAATGATTTTTAACAGAGTAAACATAAAACGTGCATGGCATAATACATAAAGTATAATGCATGCGGATGTGTTTAAGAAGCCCGTGAACTTGACTTTTTATTTCATTTTTTCTGAAACTTGTATTCATACGTACATATTAATTCTTTGCACCCCATCTCATGCATAGTGGATTACATGCTGAAGTTTACCAATTAGCATAGATATGATCTGTAAGCTATTTCATAATATGCATAATCACATCCAGACGACCAAAACATGTTTCAAGGTTAACACTTGAGCTCCTTAATTCATATTCTAAAACGCAAATATCGGTCTCAACCGTCAAGCAGCGTCACTCTTTATATATGACGCTGTTACCAGCCTTGGAATACATTGTGTTATATACCAATGATTTTAAGTATTCCACCCTTCAAATTATTGAATGTCGTTCGAAATCATTTGCAAGATCGAATGCTTTTGCTAGAAAAAATGAAAATTTGTATTTCCCTGTTGACAGTTGGCATCGCCGTCTACCTGATGAACAGTTGTTTCGGTGGTCAATTTGACCCGGAAGCAGTGCGGGATCAACGGGTCCTGATCACAGGTGCCTCTTCTGGAATCGGTGAACAGTTGGCTTATCAATATGCAAAATTGGGAGCCAGACTGGTGATCACGGCAAGGAGGGCATCTCTGCTGCGTAACGTTACCAAAACCTGCGAGAATCTGGGCGCCCATCAGGTAAGCTTCTTGTCCGCAGATATGGATGATCCAGAGGACAGATCTAAAGTCATGGAGCACGTAGAAAAGCACCTGGGTGGATTAGATCACCTGGTGCTGAACCATGCCCTCCTAGGGAATGGATGGTGGCTGGGAAATGCAGAGAATCGCACCTACCTGGAGATGGTTTTTCGGGTTAACTTCTTTTCCTACGTGGATCTGGCATCCAAGGCGTTACCCATGCTGACCACCAGCCGAGGTCGGATTGGAGTCGTGTCCTCCGGGTTTGGGATGGTAAGAAAAAATTAATTATTTAAAAGTTTATATTGTTTGTATGTTTGTTGTTTGTTTGTTTGTTGAATTTTACGTTGGCCTATTTCTGCAACACGAGGGCTAAACACCAACGCCAGGGGATGAGCCTTCAACACCTACCTGGGAATTT
>JAQGBW010001167.1:0-28781 GCA_034698625.1 Julus scanicus
AGGGGGCTGAATAGAAGATTGATTAATCGTAATGATAAACCAAGATGAACTCACTGAAGTTGATCAGTCGGGATATTAGGGAAAAAAAAAGTTTTCTCGCTCACGGAACTTTTATTTTTTTGTCGGTTGAATTGTTTTTTCCCTCAGCCTTTGTATGGCTGTTTTTGTTTTGATTCATTTTGAAATTCAGCAATTCTTTATACACTTCTTTCAAGAATCCCTTTTCATGTGCATGGGGCAGTCGTTACATTCTTATACTTGTCATTTGGTTCATTGATTTGAAACTTGCCAGTATACCAATGCATTCTAACCGTATTGAAAGGGGGAGAAAAATACTTGGTTGCCTTGCCAACCAGGTAATGTTACAATGACAACAACTGGATGGAAAGTATACATACATATTCCCCTCACACAAACGTACAACCAGTGCCATTGATTATACCGAGCAAGAATGCAGTCCCTGAAGCAGGAGTGTACGTTAAGGGGTTCGCTCGCGCCAACATTCTCAGCCAATCGCATCGTGGGGATATAGGGGTTCGTGAATTTCAGTTTTTCCCCTTGGGTTTATCTATGGGTCCCATTTTGTAACCCCTCTTAACAATGTCCATTCATGCTACCTGTGATGCATTGATCAATTTGGTCATGGAACCCGTACGTGGCACTTGGCAGGGTCTCAAACGTACCACAGTAGTATAGTTTGCAAACAGTTGATTTCTTTACCCTTGTAATTAGCACTGTACTGCACATTTTGTGTCTGAATACAATGAACTGTTGTTTTGGACACTGCTGCATGTTGTTCTTAGCACAAGTGGAGTTAACAAAACAATGAACAAGATTGGGCAAAACTGCGGTACAACTTGTACACTCGTCTAGTTCAACATTGATATGGAATATCTGGTAAAACTTGTTTAATCTTGTTTCATTTTACAAACACGCAATTGTACAAACTGTTTATCAGGAAATTACTTCATGAAGATTTTTGTACATTGTATCAAGAGAAATAATCAGACATATCATGCATTTGACCAAGGTACACATGACCACTCTCCATGCAGTTTAAAAACTGCACCTGAAATGAAATACTAAGTTAAAAATGGTAGTTAAAAATCACAATAAATGAATAACAATATGCAATGCAGTTATACAGTATACATACACATTAAATTCACATATTTTACTATATGGTGTTTTGTTTGTGAAGGTTTCATAGTAAATTATTTTGGTTAAATTGCAAGTTATAAGTAAAAGTACAAATATGAGTTACATCAATACAATCTGGCACTCGCCATACTTGTGGTGTAAGCAAAACTTAAGTCCATTAAATATTTTATGAATCGGGCTACATTTTATTTACTCAAATCGATTACATTGGCTGAAAGAGGCAGCTTTTTTATGCAAAATCACGATTGCACAATACAAATGTGTGCTAAATATTTCCATAATGGTTATTTAATAAAATCGCTTCATTTCTACGTAGTAATGCAATCGTTGGTTAAATTGAATGCTTTAAAGAATACGTGTGAACACGAGATTGTATTAAAAGTATTTCACTGTTTGTATTATCTCTGCCAAATCGTCTACTTTATTTGTACATGTTATTTCTTGCCTAAGTAGATCAACTCGAACCACGCTTAATTTCCATTCTTAAAAGAAGTCGACTTGAATTGGGACTTGAGCTTTCTTAATTTCAATCATGTCCATGCACACAGTGTATATTGAATATCTGAAATCCTTCTAGGTGTGCTATATATTTGTGACCCTAAATGGGTGTTTGGCTTTTTTTTTTAACCTAACTTGGATTTCAATCACAATAAAATCGCATAGGCCAACGTTGAATGCAGAAGTCCAAATAAATAAAGCCCAACCGAGTGATTGAATGGAATCCAGGTGAATGTGCACAGGTATAAATTAGTGGTCGACGTGCCTTTGAAAAGAAAATAATCCAATATCATATTTGGTAATTTGTTTTATCTGGTTTCAAGCATTGCCTTGACATGTTTTCTTTATGCATTGTTAGAAGGTGTGAATTGGATTTAGGGTTGTAGACCAATTGTAAAAACGACATACTGTATGCAGAATGTAAGCTACAGACAATAATATACATGTTGTTGTCACTCATATTTATAGATAAAAACACCTATATGCCTACTGCATGCCTAACACTTTCGGTAGTTCGGTTTTTATCGGTTAGGATACAAATAGTATCGCTCGTGTGTCTATTTTTTCTATTTCTTGAAGGTCGCAGTCATTTAATTCAATTGTAAAATCCAATTATAAGCTTAACCAAACGAGGATTATATGCCATTTTAATTAAGTTTTACAACATATGCTTTACAAGGCGTGCACAATACCATTTAATTGGCTATAATTTACGTTGACATGCCCATTTCTTTCAAAACATGATTTTACAAGCTCATCAGGAGAGCTACATATAGTACATTTATACCTTGTAGAATATTTTAATAAATTTTGTGATTGGTTCATCGTTCATTTTGCATATTTACACATTTGTCCACTTCAACACATGGCTGAATGCAACTAATTTGCAATCTGTAATTTAAGCTAAAATAACTTAAACTATTTGCGGTAGCATAAAAATGGCTAACTCTTTTAAAAAAAACTATAATGGCAATATAAAATAAGAATGACAACCTGTATGCTGTAATAAAAATGCAAACTTTGGGTATAAAGGCAATAGCTGACCCCTAGATCATTAAAAAATTATAATTATTCAACTCTAATTAATTACCTGAGATTAATTGGCTTCAACATTTCATGATTCGTCAGAATAGCCTTAAAAAACTTTTGACGATAATTTCTTATGATTTTATAATAAAACAATATTATTTGAAACCAATTTTTGCCTATCCTGGCCTAACCTAATATATATATATAACCAAATTATTCGCGAGTAAAATTTGTCGGCAAAGTGGCAAAGTTTTTAATATCCTCAAATACATTAATGTGAAAACATGGTAGCGAACCAGAACTTTGTCAATGAATAACGAATATGTATTATTGTACTTGGAAAACTTAAGAATATGCTGAACTGATGACACTTTAATTATTTGAACTATCAGAGCTGACAAGAGTTGAACAAATCACAAATGTGGCAATCAAGATTGCAAAATTTGAAATTGCAAATTTGTACAACATTAAATTGTATGAATTTACACAATGTCATTGTATGTAAATTTAATTCTGCCAAAATACCGTTAAGTATTTTCTTCTGTTTGGAAGAGACGTCTTTTTTTTTGTTCTCGTCACATTATTTATTGCCTATTAGCAAAAAACAATGAAGAAGAGGAGGGGATTAGTCTGGTATGAACGTCACTTTTCCTCACCCTATAGTCTATACGTGTCTTACCATCGCCAATGGTCAGTTTAGCTATATGGCACCCTTTTGTAACCCTTACCGCGAACGCTAATGGTACCCCCAAGCGGCGAAATTTACGCCGGTGTCACACCATGTACACGTTTATCGTTGCTGTTGCTGTTGATGTTGTTGGCAACAAAATCCCTTTTTCTTGGAGGGTTTTTAAATGGGGGATCAACCTACCTGCCATACCTGTCTTCTCTCTTCAGGTGAACTTCTAGAGCCCCCGCATACTCTCCAACACTCTGGTGAGCAGCAAAAAGTAAACTTTACTGTGGTTGAGTACGTCTTACCTGCGGGTCTCACCTGCGCGTCTCTTAGGTGAAGTGTACGCGTTTTGTGTGGCTCCATGGAGAATACATCTGCCTTATTTTTAGCGGTGAAACCGAGGATTTTAATGTTTTGATAACACTTTATAACGCGGCTATTATGCTATCGTCGCCGCTGCAGTCAAGGTGCTCCGGTAAAGCTTACCGTCCACCTGACCGACCAAGGTAAGCTCACGTGCGGCTATACTTAGTTATGTTGTTTCTCGTACTCTGGGGGTGGGGGCTTCTATACGTCTGACCAGGGTGGTTTTCATAATTACTATATCTGATGCAGAATTAGAAGATGTGTAATCGTTTTAGTTGTAATTCATTTTATTCGAGGCAAATCAATGAAACTTTATCTCAACGACTTTACCGGGTGATTTAAATTTTAAAGGCGTTGGTTTTTTTCCCCCTCCTCTTTCACGTCTGTTGGATGTAACGTACGAGTCGTGCAAACCGGTTGCATTAATCTTGAATTTTTTAAAATCCTGTACCTTGTGGGGGTACACTGGATTTATTTTTCTTTGTCTTGGTTTCGGATTTTTTTTATACCCGAATTCAAAATATTCGTGAGGATTTTTGCAAACAAAGCAGCTTTGTTGTTGTTTATATTCTGGGCCTTACCGAAAATATCGTACACGTATGGCCTATTTTTTGAATATGTAGACGAAAACCAACTGGACCCTAATGGGCCGTTCGAAAATGAGATTACTCATTGCCTTTCTTCTTGCCATTCTGTCATCATCTCATTACTAAATTATCTATTAGTATGTAAAAATTGCATGGAAATGACCCAAGGAATAATCAATGCAAAACATGGCTACTTTTGCAGGTTTTTCAACCCCAACTAATCAATAAGTATCCATTTTGGCTAACCCTCAGGTATAAAAATAATGGTTTTGGTGTAGTTTTTTAAATCAATTCTACAGTCAGCACAGAAGTGGCATTTGACAGGGGAGTAAAATACGTATTTTTTATATCAATTTTGGATACCTTATTTCACAAGCTCGAATGGTTCGTTTGTGTCCTTTCGTTTTTGAACTGAGACACCCCCTCTATACTTTTCACATCATTTACCACATACCCCGTTCTACCTCGTAAAAACTATATATTGCCCCTGGTGATTTTTTTTAACGTTAAATTTTTCAAAGTCCCGCTTCTCCCTCTGTCGTTACTCATTGTTGTCACACAACTTAGACAATCTCAACCCTCCTTCTTGGTGGCTATTCAAGGCAGGTTTTTTTTGTAAAAACACGAAGAATAATTTTGCTCAATTTCTACTAAGTGTAAATGATCGACTTTCACTGCACGACAAAGCAATGTAATCTTTGAAATTTCATTATCAATCAGCAACGAATACATTTGATATCATTCGTAAACCTCATTTGTTATGATTTGATTTTGAGGTTTATAAACAATGAACATGGGCGTTTTTGCAAATGTGATCTTATTGTATGATTCATATCTGCTATTAAAATTATAGCGAACAAAAAAAGCAGGCTTAGTTAAAGCTAAGTTTAAGAAGAAAAAAAAAGATCAAAGTCGTGATATTCTCTTTGGAGAAGTCTATTGGAAGGCTTGAAGGTTGATTTTCACCCTTACATAAGCCTTCCATCATTTTTTAACCCATTTGAAAAAAAAGCTGTTTTAATGTTTAAAATCTGAGAGTAGGTTGCATATGTGGCTATCGAGCACATGCACAACCAAATTTTAGGCTAGCAAATTATTACTTGTTACAGAAGGAAAAAATGCTTTTTGGAATAATTGGGACGAAAATCACTAAGCTAAGTATGTACTGGATATGCATTCAAATATCTGTTAGGCTAAACAATAATTTCATAAACTAAGTCAATATACATCTCTTGTAACATGTGGCTGATAACCGATTCGCTATCATTGTGCACTTGTTTTTTCAGTGCCCAGGTGATACATCATTACAAACAATGAGAATGTTTAAAATATATACATTGATGGCTAGGCTCGTATATTAGATTTTGATTTTTCTATCGATTGGTAAACTGCTTTTATCGCTTGTGACTCACCTGCCTGCAATGATAACCGATTATGAGACGTCGTGATGGCAGCCTGGCAGGCGTATCTGCAATCTTTTAAAAAAAATGTATTTAAAAACGAGTGTTCTTATTTTTATTCGGGCTAACAATGAATGACATCCGTTTAACTGGGTTTTCAGTTTACGTTTCTGGTAATCGAAGTTCATGGTGATAAATAAGTAATGACATTTACGAGGATTATGTATGTCTACAATTTTCATATACTTATGCAAATGCATCTGTTTTCAAAACTAACATGATGTATACACATGCATGCACTTGCAGCGGGGATATTTTGCATTTTTTGTTGTTGTTTTATCCCCTTCCGTTTATTATAGCAGCTAGGTTACGTGTGTAGGCTGTTTAAATGAAATTTCCATGCAATAAATATATATACACTGGCTTTTGTTCTTAGCAACTTTGTCGTGAACCAGTTACCAGGGAAATCATTGATCTGTGACGGATCAGAGTTTTCATGAAAGTCTTGAGTGAATTTATAAATCAAGTGGTCAGTAAATTAAAATTGTTGTTGAAATCCTATATGTATGGAATTTTGGTTTAGGTTAACAGATTGTGGTTTAACAGATAAGTTTTTAGCTATAGGAATTCTCGGGCACAATGTTTTCTCAGGGATTATCTATAATACTTTATGTTATTACATAGCATAGTTTATGTTTTAACAAGAGACATTGTTGTAATAAAGTACATATATTTATGTGCAATTAAGAGCAAAACGAGTAAATACCTTTAGACTATTATGTCAGTTTTTGAGGGGAAGGGAGGTTAGCAGTTATATTAATTCTGTTTTATGATTTCGGGGAAACATTTTGAGATTTTTTTCATATTGAAAACGCGCATTTTTGCATATGTCTGTACTACATTCCTATCTAAAAAGGTCTCAATGCAAAAAATTAACGACAAGTGTTGATTTATGGTAAAGTAAACAAAAGTAGATATTATCTAGGTATTTTCGTATTCTAATTTTAATTTATTTTTGGTTTTCCTTTTTTATATTATTTAATTATACCTGTCTCATGCGGAAGAAATTGTTGTTCATAACATTAAAACAGATTAAAGATTAAATGTGTGCTTAAGCTTTAATAAAACGTAGTTTGTCTGCTTACAACAAGAAACAGACTCGTTTTTTCCCGTATTTCTTTATCTTAATTAATAAATACATTAATTTATAAATAAATTATCTATGAATTTCATTGCATACGAATTTAAAACTATAAATTAAATATCTGAAAGCATTTTGGAGTTTCTCCATTGTATAAATATCGCAAAATGCAGTGAATGGCAATATTTTTATTACTCATTACTTATTTTCATTACAGTATCACCTCACATGTCAGATAAGTGTTTCCAAACATGGTTAGAGTTCAGAGTGAGACAGAATGGGATAACCTCATTTCTTATTGGGACACCCTGTATGTAAATTCATAAAAAAAGTCTTGAGAATTTCTAAAAGGAAAGTTAGGAGATGTCTTGCTGTATTCTATACACCAATTTAGAGTTGCAGATAAAACAAAATACGCATTAACGTTCACGCATGGCAGCATTTTTGTTTTTAAACCCCCAAATTAAATAGCACACTCACTCGCAATTAGCAATTTTGGAATTTTTAGTTGCCTGAAATGCACATGGCGACGCGAATTTGAAATATTTTTTGTAAATGGCATAAAAAAATACTACAAGAAGAAGTAAATTCCAAAGCTTTTGAATTGCTCTTGTAGCTGACTCCTATACTTACCGTATATTCAAAGCATGGTACCTTTGAATAGATCAAAGCAGATGACCACCCATTCAGACTACACTTTAAGAATGGATACAAAATTCAAGCAAGAATTGAAAAATGGTTTTTATTCAATGTGCAATTTAGTGGCAGCTAAAGAAAGAATCGAAACAGAAGATGTTCTATTGCTCTCCCTTTTAAACTTATCTCCTCCTCTTCCTCCCCCCTCCAAAAAACATAACTTGTATAGCTACTATAACTATGCCATAGAAATATTTCATTTTATTACCTGTCGAGTAAGTACATTGTGTTATTAAACGCTTAGAATAGGTTTTTAATAAAATAGGAATGCTTCACTAGAGATTGATTTTAGAGATGTTGGTATCACGTGAGCTTCTGACATGTTAACTTAACTGAAGTATGTTTGATAATTACCTCATGGTGGACTACCATTTAGCCAAATTATGTCACATCCCAGTGGAACATTATCTGCAAATTTGGACTCGAGATACAGTTTTAATAAAGGAGGGAGAAGGGTAGTTACCACTTCCAAGACCCTCAACGGCCTTGGGGGGAGAAACTTCATAAAGGTAGCATTCACCATATGGAGAATGTCTTCAGATGTGGAGCAGTTTTTAATACATAAATCAGTTAGTGGGAACCCAGTGTTGATGATTAAAAAAGTCCATGAGGTATTGCCTGTTTGCCTTACTTCCGGGATGTGGACGTGCATGAAGTCAATTTCAATCACATGTCAAGAGTGTGGTTTTGCATGCACGGTTTTACCACATTGCAATTGCCTGCCCTGGCCGTGGGGGGAGTTTGTTGCTTTGACAGTGGGTTGCTTCCAAGTGGCCTTGCCACACCTGGGTACAAATTACGCCCAAGTGAAAATTAATATGTTAGCTTAACGAATTTTCAAGTGCAACTTTTTATTTTGTTACCCACTTGCAATATTAAGGTATCGTAAATTCGCAGGGTTATGCTCGCCTAACACGCTGTATACCAGGTTCGTTCATAAATTCCTAATTAAGAAACTTGACGACTGCATTTTTGAAAAATAAGCATGCATGTTCACTGCCAGTCATCAACATTGCCCCATGCACTTGGACGTTGGAGCGTTGCCCTTTCTGCATTTTTTCCCGTGCTTACTTTGCTTCAGGCGAAATATTACTTCCAGTGAAAATATCATTTTAAAGGGTCTATGACCCTCCCACAACCAAATGAAGCTCACAACTTCAAATTAAGCAAATCGATGCTTTTGGACCAGTTTCAAAAAATCAGTTGAATAGAAAAGTTATTATCATATGATGTCTGCTGCATAAAATTTTCGATGGTAAAAGAGGGTTGTGAACTCTCTCAAAAAACATGAACCCCATGACGACGGTAACAGTTTTTTTCTAAATTATACAAGCCCAAATAATTTGTGAAACATTGATCAAAAACCTTATTTGTTGATGTTTTACATTGGAAATTAATTTGATTTGCTGAAGATATAAATAGGAAGTGATTTAAATATGAAACTTATGCTTTTTTTTCCTGAATTGTTTAAGTGTTTGGC
Organism: Julus scanicus; assembly: GCA_034698625.1. Taxonomy (NCBI): domain Eukaryota; kingdom Metazoa; phylum Arthropoda; class Diplopoda; order Julida; family Julidae; genus Julus; species Julus scanicus. Next base: position 9,035 of record JAQGBW010001167.1, read on the forward strand.
TAAATTTCACACATATATTTTTAGAAATGGGCGTGCATCGCACTCGTATATGATAAAAACATAATCAAAAAACACATTTTCGGCATTTGGTTTTTAAGGCCCTCGGTGTATAAAACAATAAAAGTGAATGCTAAAAGTGTTTCGTACTAAAATTAAGTGGCTATTAGGGAGCTAATGCCCCTTGGCCCCGTCATTTATTTATATGACTTATTACAGCATCATACATATGCCTACCAAAAACATTTTAAGAAACCATACTCCTAAGTCAGTTTTTTCTCGTTTTTTATACCTGGAGAGATGGATAAAAAATGCAAAAAAAGACTGACACCCGGTACCAAGAAAAAAAAAATCCAATTCATTGACTTTTTGGATCATGACATTTGAAATAATTGAATAACCTAATGTATTCCTATTTTGAACTGATATCGATTGCCAACTGTGCTTGTTCCCAATGTTCTATCATTTTGTACGATGTAGTTTTTAACTAGATGAGATGACGCCCATAACTTGAACTTGATATAACAATCCGTCTTGAAATTCAAGTATTTTTCAAATGAAGATGGAAATGCATGGTAGGAGGGGATGGGGAGGGTGACGGTGTTTATATCTACGGGTATGGCGACTGTAATCCTAGGGCTCTTAGGTTACACTATGCATTTTTTTTGTATCTTGCTTAGCAAAAAAAAAAACAAGAAACAAAAAGTGCTTCATCACGATTCGTGGTATCCATCCATGTCTGTTTTTTAAGTACACTCGCAGGTAACTTGTTTATTATTCCAGTACCTGGCTTAATTTCTAACTTTTGCAAGGAGACTGTGACTCGGTTTGATTCGAAACGCCTTATATATTTTGATTTCATCGCTCAATTTTTTGAAATTCCACCAGTTATCTTGTCGTTGTTGCCAACGCTGGTTTTTTATGCTCAATTGGAGGAGGCAAGTTTCTATGGGCCCTTTAAAATTTTCTACATAATGTATTAATAATGCATGCAGTCGATGACAGATGTTGTATTTTAAAAAAAGAAATGTGTTCACGGACGAACACCAAGTAATTTTTTATACGAAAGGTACTTTTTGTGAGCCTCGGTTTTGTAATTCTGAAAACGCATGCTTGATGGCTGTTTTTTTGTCTCCTTGTTGGCGTATTCAAGTCTGCGATTCAAGGAGATAACGTGAAGGGACATTTAAGTATCCTTTTTATATCCTATAATGCAGAAGGTTAGAAACGTTTTTATGCAGTATAGTCCGTGAAAAGTAATGATTGACATGTTTAGCAATTTGAGAACATATTAAAAATATTATTCGGAGTAATAATTCAGCTTAATTGTCATATTGAATCAAAGCTCAACATACACATTTTGGATTTAATAAGTAATAACTGTTATTAATTCTATACTTGTGCATCTTGGCGTTTGCTTTTGAAATTTTGTGAAAATTTGTTTAATTATCACAAATAACATTCTTTTGGAAATGTTTTTTAGTAGATTCAGGGCTTGAGCGACATGTACATACATACCACAAAACTTCCTCCATTGGCTATTGCACTTTACTGTAGAAGTCCTGTAGAAGTGTATATATGGTCCTCTACCTCAAAGATGAGCTAAAATTGCTTTTGTATTATGAAAAAATGGTTATCTATATAGATATGTAGTCTATAACCATTTCATGTAGGTACATAATATTAACCTTGGTGCACCTTATAATTATTTACTAAATGGATTCTTTGATAGGCATTCAAAAAAGGTGTACCTTATTTTGAAATGGAAGTGTACTTATCGTCTGGAAAGCCATTGTCCATGGTACAATAGAGAAGGCACAGATTTTGTGTAAATATATAGAGAGGATTTTTAAATAAGCCACCTGAATTTTGAAGACAATTACTAATTAAAATGACATTAAATACTCTAAATAATCTCGTTGCACTGTTAACTCTTTGAAGTTAATGGATAGAATCTAGTGTTAACATGAGAAGACAAATTTTAGCAGTATTTCTGATAAAATAATGTAGCTTATAAGTAAAATACACTTATTTGTAGTTGTTGAACACAGTTTATGTACAATACTTTACAAGTCGTGTACTTATTCGCATTGAAATCATGCATAAAGTATGAAGTAGGCTACTACTCGGAAGTAGAATAGGTACCGCAATGCATTGTTTTTTATTTCCCAATAACATTCTTTCATTCTCCAAATATGATATCTGCGTGCCAACAAGCCGGCATGGACTATGTTAACCTCAATATGTGCACTTGTTGATGTGACCTTGCATGGTGCATGCAAGAAATAATTAAGGCAACGGAGTAATTCATTCATCCATCAAAGTTGTAGTTAGTTTTTGGTAAATTGCTGGACATTCGACCGTGGTACCTTATCCACAATGTTGATATTAAAAGTGAATGCCGAAACGCAAACACGAAACATTGTGTTTAAATTGTTCACGTTTCCAAAACAATGCTTGCAAGCTCTAATGGCTACCTTCTGCTGAAGGATTCATTTTTTTTTTTTTTTCATATTTCGTAGTTTTTATCAGTAGGGTTATTTATTTCCATAACTTAGTTTTATCTCAACCTCAATCGGCAGGGGGGTCACCAATTAAACTAAAGGGTAACTGTTTTGGAATTGGATTTGTATAGGGAAGGGTGAAGCATTTTGTTGACATTTTCAGAATACAGAGTAGCATCTTCATCTGATAACAATTGTTTGGAGGGAGCGTAATTTCACTATCATGATTCTGGACAAATGCATTATAATATGTATATATATATAATTCTTCGTATATGTCAAATAAAATCGCTTTGTCGGGTTTTGCAATTCAAGGCGCCTTCCATATGCTTGTAAACAAATGCAACGTCTTGTATATGGTTATTGGACCTTTCAGACGCCAATGAATTTATGAAATTCTCGTAAATCTTAAATCTTGTTTTGGCTACTAACACAACACGCCTTCAAAGGAAATTTGTTTAAACAGATCGTTAATCCACATACGTGTGTAACATAATGTTATAGCCGCCGTATTATGTTAATGAAATTATCTATGAGCTGATTTGCATACAAATCATGACAGCAGTTAAATTTGCACAAATTAGCCGCAGATTAACTCTACGAGGGTATTGGCTGCATTCGCCCACACGCGCTAGACGCAGACTGGCACGCTGCGTGCTTTGATTTCAAAAATCATTTTGGTATATATCTTTAGTAAAAATTCCTAAAATAACTAGGAATTTAGATGCAAATGGAAAGCCATAAAATGATAGAGAAGCATCTGCATGTATGTCCTATTGAGAATTCAAAGTAACGATCTGGTTTCAATAAGATGTTCAATACCAGGTTTCGTATATGCTCGCCATTTTTTCAGCTCTGGAATTTATAAATGCAGGGGCTATTAAAGTAGTTAAAAGGTCTTTGAATTTTGCTCGCGTGTATTATCTTCAAGGTTCACTCTCCAACTCTTGACGTTGATTCCCCCCGCTTGGACGTAGGGCACCCTTCCATTATCCCATCACTGTGGAACCTTTGAAATCCTTGCATTTTTGTTTACAAAGGGAATAATGACAACCCTGTTTTTATTTTTAACCTGAATTTAGGTCTCTTCTCGTTTACCCTCCCCACCACCCACCCACTGGCTTCCGTCCAGTCAGCCATGACGCACGCGCACCTCGCTTCAGCCATTTTTGTGATGCACCCTGAATATGCTACTTGTGACTTGTCCCTTGGGCCAGGTGTTCTCGTTTGAGAAGATTGCATTCTGTTGTTGATTAAAGGCATGGGTTCATTGCCTTTCCTCCCTCTTTTGTCCGAGGAGAGAAAGGAGGAAGGGTCGGACCCTGGGGTGGGGTTACTTCGAACCAAACAAAACCTGTTCAATGGTAGGAGGCGAAGAGGCGCGTGCTTGCATAAGGAGGGCGCTCGCATTCGACATTTGCATATCTGACTAACAGTTGCACGTGGCCTAACACCCACCCAACCACCCATTTCGGTCATTCCATTTTGCTGAGGCAGCTACTGGCAACCAATCGAAAATTCCACGATTCTCCATGCACTGTCATGTGGTGACTTGCGTCAGAACCTATCACTTTCAATGGTTGAAATTTTAAAACACACTCACAGCCAAATAAAAAAAGATTAAATAAAAATAAAAATTGTTTAAAATAGCTTGATAAATAAGCAATTGAAATTGATTGTCGTTTTTCCCTTTGAAACTGTAGATTTTTAAAAATTAATAAACAAGTTTGAAAAATGTCCGTTAATGTGCGCACGCTGCCAGCAGGTGGCAGCATAAGACTAATTTTTTAAAAAAATCTACCGTTTTAATGTGAAAAACGACAATCAATTTCAATTGCTTATTTATCAAGCTATTTTAAACGATTTTTATTTTTATTTAATCTCTTTTTGTTTGGCTGTGAGTGTGTTTTAAAATTTCACCCATTGAAAGTGATAGGTTCTGATTCACCTTAATACTAGGTGTTCACAATATTTTGAGCATAGGAGGCCATCAGTGAAATCTGTGACATGAACAGTGAACTTTTATTTTGAAAATAATGCCTACTAAACACATGAAAGGAACAGATTACACTCATGTTATTGGGTCATTATCATATTTCAGGACTACTTCAAGATCGTGCTGCTTCTTTTGGTGTTCGAAATTTTAGATATGATACAGTATAAATTTGTCCACCAAACGCTGTTTAAATTTCATATAGTAAACCCTTTGGAAACACTCCAATATCGTATATGTTATCATTGCTATAGAAGTGCTCATTATCCACTTACCCAGTCAGTTATATTTGAGAAACCGCATTGCTAAGGTGTTTGTCCCCATGGAGAAATTTGGAGTCATCAAATTAACTTATGGCTACCAATTAAAGGCGGTCCATTGCAAGCATTTTCGAGGTCATTTCTGGGGGTGGATCAGAACGTTTGCCTGCAGATAATTTGAAGCACGCCGGATGCTTATTTCAACTAAGATGGGTAGGACGTGTATTGCCCTACCTATTAATCACTAAACTTGTACTTGCATTTTTCAATACTATTTGTTAAGTGTACTAAGCAATCAATAAAACAAGTTTAATTGCTAAAAAAATTCGCATTTTTTTTCTCTCTTCATGATGATTTGCAAGTTGTCTAATTGCTATCAGACTTGGTTTTTTTTTTTCATCGAATGTCAGACAACTTTCCAATGGCACGCGTTGTTTTTCAAACACACTATTAATACACTTACAGCATGATTTGATGACCCTGAGTGTTACTTAAAAGACACCCTTTTGACGGATTCACAAATTTATTGAGCACTTGAAAACTTGCTTTTTCAATGTGCTGCTGCACCAACCTATATGTCCATCGTTTCTGGAATTTCTACGAATCGTTCTTTTCTATACAGTCTAACCTGCCTATCTCGAATTCCATGGGAAGGATTAAAATTTCGAGATAAACACGTCTCGAGATAAACATGTTGAAATGTCTATTGTATAGAATTTTTTCCATTATTGATTATGTATACATATTAAAAGAAAATATCATTAGAACGACATTTTTTATTAATTTCAAGGAAAATGTTATCACAGTGGCAAATTTTTTAGTATGCCTTCAACTTTGGAAATACATATAATAGTCTTTTAAGGATTTTTGGCGTCTAACCCTCTTTGATTTGATTATCCTCCTAAGGTTAGCAATAGCTGTGAATCCTTCTTGTCCAACATTTTCTTGAGATTCAAGAAAATTTGTAAGAAGTTGTAGTTGGACAAACAAAATTTGTTATGTGTGCTACGTATCTATTGAAGGAACACCGATTTTTGAAATTGAGGCTTGTTTGAAATTCGAGAAATAGAGGTTTTGGAAGAACATATTTCGAGATATACATGGAAAATGCACTGAATTTAGATTGTAAAGGTAGGGAATTCCAGAAATTTCGAGATATACAGGGTTTCGAGGTTCGAGATAGACAGGTTCGACTGTACAATGAACATGCCAGAACTTGCCAATGGTAAAGTGGTTGCCCATAAATACAAAAACGTGCTTATTTTGTGCAAATGAGACCATCAGTGACGGTGAACCATAACTCTGAACTAAGGCGCATCAGAGCGCTTATTGGCTCATTTTGGAGCCCTCAGTTTTGTAACCATCATAATCATGTCAATTCTTCTTTAAGTATTTTAAGGATCATTGGATTACCTATGAATGTGATCTGGAATAAGCATGTAAACCCATGCTGAAAAACAACTGAATATGATAGTTGCACAGACTGACTGTCTGTAGAATCTAAGTACCAACTCCACTATCTTCTGTACTCGGTAAAAAGCCAACTAAACACCAGGTATTCTACACTATCAGAATATACCAGATACTATAGTCGCTTCTTAACACCTAGACGTTAGTGTCCTTGGGGTCAACGATGAATGATAAGGGGGGGAACCTAAACTGGCCACAACTTGCTTCACGTCCCCGCAATTTATCTATGGGCCCACATGTTAATTTTCTAACCGACACATTCTTTTTAACTGGTTTGAGGGGGTGGGTGGGGGGTTGGTGCTCCTGATGGGTGGACTGACCGAGAAAGACTGCATACCGCCAGCATGCAAATGGACTCATGTGACTTCTGTAAATAAGTGGTGATATTGAAAAGGAAGCAAATTAAGCTTCTTTCAAAAATGTTGAGTTTACTTTCGTTCGACGACCGGTCTTATATCTCCCAAAACCAACTTTCAGTCCCTTGAAAGAATGCTAAAATGGAAAGTTGGGTGAGCAATTCACAGCGTGTTGTGAAAGATTTTGATGCTCCGGGAGTTGATGTTTTTGACCGATCTCTGCTCCCTCCTTGTAAATCCACTCGCACGTTTGTGACTTGGGTAACAACTTTTCCTTTTTATTTTACGCTAAAATAACAGTGCTATAGAGAACTGGCTTTCAGGCGGCTGTGGCATTGGCTAATGGAAAATCTTGAGATTGTGCAGTTTCGGATAGCTTGAGCTTGCATTATAAAAGACACATAACTGAGGCACAAAAAAAAAGAATGACTCGGGAGTTTTTATATGTGTGAATGCATTGAACGATAATCAAGCCATTTTTGAAGAAAGAAAAAAAAACTTTGAATGCAGGGATAGGAACACTAACCATGGAATCAAAATCACCTCATGTCACCATCTGTCTCCTTACAGAAATTGTCAGACTGAGTTTTAACTTCTTCAGTGCTATCGAAATTTCTGAAAATAAATTTAGAGGATGGCTGTGGTAATTATATTCGATAACTATCTCAGTGACCTGATTAGTTCTGTTGTAACCATTGTTATTACAGCCACTTGTTATCCGGCCACTAAGATTTCCGTGAATGGCCCCCAAAAACATATAGGTAAGAGTTGTATACTGTATTAAATTAACACCGCTATCAAATTGCATGTATTTTATTTGAATCTGTTTCAAGTTATCCAAATGGTTTCGGTAGGAGGCTCCTCAGACATACATGTGTCTAGACTCTAGACATTATTGTAAACGTTCACACCCTTTCTTTAATGTACGAGGTATGTTCAACATGCAAATTCATATAACTCTTTAGGGAACCGCTTCCTCGTTCACATTCACTATACTTCTAATACAGTAAAAAAGTCCATTGAATGGAGACACGAGGGCGGTGTAATTTTGGGAGTAAACATGGTGAAATGATTGCATTGTTTCCTCTCTTTATCGTCCGTTAATGTTGTCATGATTGGTTCCATATTAAACTTTCCATGTTTTCTGATGAAAACGCATGGCATAAAATCGGATACCTCTCTTTTTATGATTTTTTTCCAAAACCCAAACATGTAGATCTTGAAGACATATAAATGGTGGTTTTGTTGTATTGTTGATCCAGAATCCGAAAACAATCAACCTATAAGTCTTGGTCCTGAAATTGTGTCATTGTGGACAAGGTACGTACATATAATGGCGACTTACTAAATGCATATTTTCTGATGAGAACGCAGGGCATAAAATCGTACACCTCTTTCATGATTTTTTTCAAAACAAAAAAGTGCGTATATCTTGAAGACCTATAAACGGTGTTTTTATTGTATTGTTGATCCAGACGTGGAAAACAATCAACCTATAACTTTTGGTACTGAAATTGTGTCATTGTGGATAATGGCGGCTTACTAAATGCATATTTTCTGATGAAAACGCATGGCATAAAATCATATACCGCCTTTAATGATTTTTTTTTCAAAACCTAAACATGTAGATCTTGAAGACCTATAAACAGTGTTTTTGTTGTATTGTTGATCCAGTAGCGGAAAACAATCAACATATAATAACTTTTGGTCCTGAAATTGTGTCATTGTGGACAAGGTACCTATAATAGCGACTTACCAAATACAATTTTCCTCAAACATTTTTTTAAATTATTTTTTTTTCTAATAAATAAGTGGTTCATTATGAACATAGGTAAACCTGCCTATATGGCATTTTGAACCTATATTGTTGTCCTGAAGAGGTGAGGAGCTAACGCCCTTGTGCTTCTGGCCATTGCAAGAGCTTGCCTTCTTGTTCTTTAAAACCCCTGTAGAGCATAAACAATTTGATCATTTTCTCCGTATTATCGTGGCTCAGAACGTAACCTTTCTAGAAACCATTTCAGAATTTCTAATAGTGTTTAGATTCTTTTGAACCTGAACTGATTTAACCGTAATAATAATGTATCGTTTAAGAATGGTTGAAGGTTCACCTCGCTTCTCTTCAACGACCCGAAAAGAAAAAAAAGAAGAAAAAACTAGAGTGAAAGTTGGCATTCCTGCTGGGCCATGCAACATGCCGAAATGGTAAATGCGTTTACCTGCTTATTAATATTCAATGTGGAAACGTTTGTACCATCGATATTGTGTATATACCTCAAAAACGGTATACTATAGCATGGTAACGTTTACTTGTGATTTCACCTAGCCTTTTGTCTGGTCACGTTGGAAATTGGGTAGGGGGAGGGTTTAGAGGTGAACGGCTTCATTGATGCTTGCTTGAGATAAAGTATGAGTACGCCTAAGTCATGAAACCGATTTAAGTTATTGTTATACAGATCTTCTTCTTGTGGTAATGTGGTTTAGCAACAAATGATAAACTCTGCTACTGGTGATACGCCGATAATCCGGCATGCTACACATCTTTGAAAAATGTTTAAAATGTTTCTTACTAATGGTGTTTTTTGCTTTTTGTTTACATTTTTCCAAGGTAATTAATTTTATTCCCATGCATGCAATAGTCCATGAATCCTGTCTTCAACTTGTTCTTAACCACTTTTATCAATTAATGAGATCTTTGCGAAAGTTGCATTTTATGAACTTCAAGGCATTTGCTAGTTGAAATTTCAACAAACGGTGGAATTTAGACATTGTTATCCCTTTAACATAGCGCCATGACGTTGTCACAACTTCCAACTTTTTGTGAAATGATTATTTAAAACAATTAAAATATCCCAAGCCACGGAATTGAACGTCTGGATTTGTATATAATCAAATCCGATCATAATCAGCTTGGTTTTTATCCAAATCAGGTATATCGGAATCGGATGAAATCCATTCCGTGACTTGGGGAAAAATGTAAGTTTCAAGTTTAACAAACGACTGACATTGTAGGTTAAACTGAAGGCGCGTTGATTAAAACGGCAATGCACATTAGGGGGAAATTCCCCTTGCTGGTACTTTCAATACAAAATATCCTTGTGTACATACACGTACAAATTATACTTGATAGTTAATTCTGTACCCATTTGGTACGTGCTTCGATTTTGCATAGAAACTCAGCATGTAACCTCTCCGAATACATTCTTTTGAAGTTTTACTCTTGTGTGTGCGTGCTTGTGAATTTTGATAAAGGGTTATGGATCTGAGTGCAGTGCCATGGATGGTATCCTTAAAAGTTAAAACCCCCCACAATCTTAAAATGGTATGGGGGAAACGTATGATAATGAATGAATAATTAATTATATGGAAACATGCCGAGAATAACTTTCATGGACACGACTGAACTTTTCTTTTTCTATAGGACTTATAGAGCTCGTATATATATATAATTAAAGTTGATCGCAATATAATAGACTTGCATGAGCAAAATAATAGCCGTGAAAAGAAGAGCAATGCCTATTTGGAAAACAAAACTCCTTATATAGATTCAATCAGTGATCTTGAAAGTAAATTTCTTATATATGTATGTAGTTCATCTCCTCCAAACAACATGAATATCGATAAACAATTTGTAGTGTTGCCAAAATTAAAAGTTTGAAACTTTTCAAAAATTGTTGCCAACAATTTACTGCAGTTAGGTAGCCTATATTTATGTAAAACCATTTTTTTAAAATGGGGATTAAACCCAATATTAGCAACAACAAAAAACGCTATCTCAGTTCTTCAACCTCAAGTATTTTAGTTATATATGACGTTATGGAATTAAGGTTCGTTACGGAAGAACATTAACCGAGCACCGAATATTCGATACTATTTTTTTTTTTATTCCCAACCCAATCCAGGTACGCCTAAGTCAATGCGTGCATTGTCTTTTAATATCAAAATTACAGCGTACTTAATCTTTTTAATGAAGTGTAGCTGTGACCATGCAATGTCAAGAAGCCAGAACAACAAAGCCTTTTTTTGTGATCTTAAAACTAAATAATTTGGTAAATTAACCTAAATTTGGATACACAATCGAACCCCTTTCTCGATATTCTCATCTTGTAGCCAAGTCGGAAGGTATCTAATTGAAATTCTCTTCTACAAATAAATCCAATTAAATTATTAGGGGGTTCGTTCCCTTATCTCTGCACGCAGCACCATTGAGGTACATTGACAATGCAAAGGGAAATTTCTCAGCAGTTGTTTGGCCGATGCTCAATTTCGCATTGAATATGTTCAGTGCGTGTACGAAATCGGTAAATTGGCAATGTCTTCCAACATTCATTGCCATGGCAGGCAAGCCATCCTGGATTAAACTTTCATTCTATTAAAAAGAGGTTCGTTGACCGCCATTGAAAAGGATCTCCAAATCGTCCCTTTTACTTCGCTTATCATGTGCATTAACGATAACTGTTATACAATGTATCGTCGATAAATTTCATTCATTGATTCGCTCGTTAAATGTCTCCAAAGATAATAATATAATAAAGACGTGCTGCAACTAGGGGTGACAGGCGTGTCTCTCATTAAGGTGACAAGCTGTGTAAATAGCCTTATTATCATATCCCATTCACACGTTCGTGTGAACTTTGTCAATTTGCAGTTCTGGAGTGATTTCTCACCTGGAAAATGAAGAACTATAAATATGCTAATGAGAATTAATAAACAAATACCAACAGTACGGTCTGGTGAAGATGTTGAGGAATTCGCCTTGGAGTTCTTTTTCATGTTTCAAAACCACTAATGTGCACGAGGTAATTGCAACGCTAATTAATACTATTAAGAGGCAGTACTTTATCAATTTAACAAAAAGGTAATATGCTGTTTAGTAGTTTTCATTGTCTAAAGATGATTATAAACTAATGTAGTTTCGTGGTGATGTGATTTATCTTAGATTATGTATACACGATGTACACACACATAGGTACATGTAGAACAGTTTTTAGAGGCTCAATGAAATATGGATTTTTAAATACCTGTAATCTGTCTTTACAACAAGAAAAGATAAATTTCAATGTCTTTCAGTTTGAAAATTCCCCTTGGGAAATTTGAACTAAAATCTTCTTATGAACCTTAAACCTATTTTAAAAGATTTTCTGCCAACCATTGATACAAATTGAGTGGAATTTTAATCACAAAAAAAGTATTTGCTTATTTATACAAAATTTAACGTTTGTATAAAATATTAGAACAGTGTTATTATATTGTTTTATATGTATGCTAGCAGGACATTGTTTTTGTCATTACTTCAAACACTTTTAACTAAAACTTCTGTGGCGGAACAGCGGTGGCGCCATCTGTGTTTGGGCATGGAATCTACTAGCTGCTAGCAGTTTATTTTCGGTTTTGATGCATAAGGGCAATGCTCGACATAGCGTGGATATTTTTTCTTCCCCTTGTATTTTTAGTCGAAATCATGATGTACTGGTTATAGGCCCGTACACGGATTTGATAATTATAAGCAAATTATGTTTTTTATATCAACTACAATTTCCGAAAATTGGACATCATGGCTGTGCATAGGCATATGCCTAAGGCGTTGAAAATACAAGACTTATTTTTTATACTAATGTTACATTAGTTGCAAAAAAAAAAAAAAGCCATGTATTAAATTTTTGCTCAAGGTTGTTTTAAGCAAAATTATTTGAACACATCGAACTAACTATAGTATGTTCGAAAAGTTGAATCATTAATCATATTTTCATCGTTTATAAATAAATCAGTGGGCAAAGATATGAATCCCATGTGGCGTTTCTTTGGAAGATCATTAGGTAATCTATTTTTTGGTCCCATGGAATGACCAAGCAACTTATCAGTTTTATTTGCAGGAACAATAAGAATACCTAAAGGTTGTTTACCTTTTCGCATAAAACGGATACTCGTTAATATTCATAAACGATAACAGAAATTTTCGTTTTGCATATAAAGCATCTGAACTTCTTTTTCTTTAAGGTGATTTTTTATGGACGGATGGATTATTGTATGGGTCGAGCGAGTTTGTGATGGAAAAACTAACTAAAAAAAAACTATGTCAAATTAATTTGCTGACATGGGAACGGAAATGCTTTTATGAAAGGCGACATTTAGCAATTAGATTTCTAATTTATCTGTATCATTGAATGTCCAATGATCATTTCCATGTCACATTGAGCATAAAATGTGTCAATTACAGCCATTTACACTAAACTTAACTCTACGTTTACCTTCGAATTGAGGTAGTGCTTGTAAAAAGTGTAATTTAATGAGGTGACTGTATTTAAACCAGGTTAGTTCATATTGGCCTTTAGTAAAGGATCTATTAAACATGTTACCAGCGGGAACCAAGGATTCGTATTTAAAATTTTGAATACTTAATGGCATATAAAGAAGATTTTATGAAAGTTTTCCTGTCAAAACTGACAACTTCGCCCCCAAAGTTGGCAAAGCAAAAATGGGTCATTATTGAAAGATGAAAGTTGTGCCTTTTGTTAAGGTACATGATAAAATAAACGTTTACGTTTTTAATGGAACAAATTAAAAAATAACTTTTGGATTCAAATTAAAAAATAACTTTGAATTCAAATTTAAAAAAGGAACTTTTGATTTTAAAAAAGAAGCTTTTGAATTTAAAAAATATGCTTTTGAATTTAGAAAAGAAACTTTTGAATTTAAACAAAGAACTGAACTAAAATATAACTCAATTGAAATCCGATAGAAATCGGAGGTCATGAAAAGAGCGCATGCGCACATTCACATACGAACCGTTTTTATGAAAATCTGTTTTCAACTTGGACGAAATCCATTCCGTGACTTTGGCTATAATGTTTTCGATAGTGATGTTGTTTTCAACTCTGTGCAGAAATCTCAAATGCAGAGCATTATCAAAATTTTGGTAAATAATCCAGGATATTCTGGGTATTTTTAACAAATCTCAAATTTACAAATCATACAATTGATGAAATTTGCATAATTCGAACATCAGCTCCCAATTAACCGGAAGGAAAACTGCATTGTAAATACAATTTTCATTCAGTCCTGATTTTCAGTCTTTGGTAATACAGAAAAATCTTAACTGTGGCAATGAAAATTGTAACTTTTTTAGTAACCTTATACTTTATACGTAATTTGCTGTGGCAAATCGAGAAGTATAATACGAAAAAGGGACGATGGTGGGCGGGGGAGTTTAGATATGTTTTTTTTTCTTGTTTAGACACCTTCCACTTAAGGCTTAGCTCTAGGGCGTGGGAAACTGCAGCGCCATCTTCCATGTAACCTGCTGGCATGCATGTCAACAAAATACGTTAACACAAAAATTATTGAACTCTTGTTGTGTATTGTGTATACCTGAAACTTGGTGTATTTTTTGCATCCATTTCCTTCTTGTTTTTTCCCTCATATCCACCCTTTTTATGCAATTATGCCTTGCGTAGGAGTAATTCGTGTTGCCTCTACTTGTTTTTTTTTCCCCAAAAAAATAATAATAATGCTGAAGGGATGCCCTCAAGGCGTACACCCATTGTATAATTAAAGTGTTCCGCATTGTTTTCTAAATTCATTATATAATTAAGTTCATGTGAAAACTATTTCCGAATGATATAAAAGCACTGACACGTGTATGATGTGCCATTTAGTAAAGGTGATGTCAGAACAGTGTCTTTTTTTATTTGTTTGCAAGCTTATGTTTACGTTCAACTGAACCAGAAGTAATCCTAAAATTATGCACCGATTAATATTTGCACACTTGTAATGTATTGAAATTTCAGCGTGGTTTTTTTAGGGTTTAAACGGAAATACCTCGATGCGGATGGTAATGTGAAGCGTGAAATAATAGTTGAGCTGTTTTGAACAATTTTGTAATTTGTATCAGGGAAACACAAGGTTATCGATATTGAAATCATGAGTGAAATAATATGGGCTAGTATACTGGGCTAGTAATCAAGCGAAACCATTATTGATTAGGACGGATTGGATAAGGGAAATTAAAATTGCTTGCGTTTTGTGATAGTACTTCTAAAAAAATCCTCCTCAGATTCTGGTTGTTTTTTTTTTCACTAAAAATTCAAGTTTCGCATCAAGAAAAGTGAAAGGTAAAATCGTTTGCCTTGAGCTCATTTGACTATAAGGAAACTTTGGTACTATTGTATCACTATACAAGTAATAACATGTACAGAATAGTCATTCCATACCATTGTGAAAATGTAGAATTTAGAAAAAATAGCTTATATCACACAATGTAACAAAGTGTGTTCATATTAAGCACCTGCCCACGGTGTTTAATATATGCATGATTTGGTAGCTGCCTGTATTTTGAAAGTAAACTATTTTTTGTTATTTGTTAATACCTGTCATTGAAATACCATCTAATAACATTATATAAAGGGATAGAAGTGACCATTTGGTTAAAAATGTACCCAACAAAATCGTATTACAGTAGAACTTGTCTAAATGCATCCTGTGTAAATGAATAGCCTCTCTAAAAGCATAAAATGTGCCGGTTCCAACTTGGTAACCCGTGTATAAATGAACCTGTCTAAAAGTATATTTTTCACCAAGATAATGTTTTTAGACAGGTGCTATACTGTAGTACGAATGTGATATGCCTTGATTTATCACTCATTTAAAGCATTTAAATGTTGAACATCTGCCCCTTTTTGGATATAAACTATATGTTTTGGCAGTACCTGTCATTGAAATATCATCTATAAACTATGGTTGTAGGGGTAAGGGACCCTTTGGTTGAAAATATACATTTAAAGTGCTCAATAAAAACTTATTTAGATGCTACACTGCATATTGCGTTTGTGACCTGCCTTAAAAATAGCATTATTATCTTTGATTTGGGCAATAAAGTTTGATGCTAAGGAAGTCAGATTTTTCCCTGATCTTGATATGATTCTCTACAACAGGTCATTTTCTATATATATTTTTTCTTCTTCTAGATAACCATCGGAGTTTTTATTTACACGTACATTTGTATGACTGTGGATAATTCAGCCTTGGCTTTTTCCAAAGGGATTATTTTTTGGAATCTAATACAAACTTTTGCTATAAAAACAAACAAATGGCGACCTTTTTATACCTCGATGCTGTATAATAAGCTGTCAAGTATTGTGTATTTATTTGACTGGTTCACTTTTTTGTTTACATTGTTTTGCCACCTATTACTGTTGTACATAGCATTGTCATATAGCATACCGTGAGAAATCTCGCAAATAACCGACAATGTTTCCTTACTGCCTTAAACAATACTAGGCACGCAAATAATTTGACGTATTGAATTTGAGTGGCAATTTTAATTTTTTTATTTTTAAGAAACACATTTCTGGATATTTCCGGCATGTCCCTGATTTTGAAAATAATTTTGCACCCATAAATAGTCTTGATTATATTTTCAGTTTGCATGCAACTTTTTTCTATTTTTTTTTGCAAGCTAGTGTGTGAGAACCTTGCGGGGGTGGACATACCAGACAATGATTTTTTAAAGCTTACATGCCAGTGACATTGTAAAATTGACAATCGTGCACCATTGATATGTTCTGTAAACGTAATCCTGTTTCCCTTGTTTTATTGAGCACGATTGAAATCTTTTCATGTCTTTGGCCCAAATTAATTTAACCTTCGCATAACAATTAAAAAGAAATCTTTTAATTTTCTCCCCCACATATGTATACAAGTATGCATGCCATTGATCACCGCACCCAATGACGCATTTACAAACTATTCAATAAAATTCCCTATTTCAAGCTGTGTGTCATTTTCCACAAATTTTGGCCGTTGAAAGGAAAAATCAGCATCCAAAATCGAATGGTGGCAGCTGTGGTCTTTTTTTTTTAAGAAAAGATAAACTACAGTATAAAAAGTCCCCACCAGGTGGTTGTGTTTAGCACTTTCTCTGCCAAAGGCACATTCCAGAAAAGTTATTTGGTAATGTAACTTTTTTCCTGCTTGCGTGCCTTTTGTTGTTAAACTGAAAAAAAGTGTATAGACATGGGGTTCACTTTATATATATGCCGTAGTTTATAAATTCAAACGCATTTTAGTTTATCGAACCATTGGCCAGTGATGCTACCACATAGAGCAAGTAGTTTAAAACATATGTATTTGCCAAATTCTAGAATTTAGGACATTTTAAAGGATCTGTGGAATGGGATTGAGGCTAGTGTTATTATGTGATGAGAAGATTATGAGATGTATCCAGGTGATGTGTCCGTATTACAAAGGATTGATGCATTCTATTAGGATGGGATTGGTCATGTTTTGTTTTATGAGAAAATGAATAGTATTTAGATTAAAGTATGTTACTGTAATTGATGTACACTGTGTTAATTTACTTTTGCAGTATTCAAAATGGGTCTTCTGTGGTATTGCAAAAGTTTAGATTTTTTTAGTACTCAATGATGTACAATGTAACGTTACCACCTTCTTAAATTTCGACGCTTTTTGATTAATTGATACAATGCTTTTATTAATCATTATTAATACATAAATAACACAATTTTTGGGGGTTTCTTACTTATCTTAGGTTGATTGGAAAATGTCCCTTAAAGTTTATATCTCTTAACTTCATATCTCTAGCAAGATCCTATCTGTAACTTAAGACTTAGGACATGGTAATGCTACAACAAACTGATATGTAAAATAAAAATGTCTGTGGTTCACTTATACACTATGGGTTTCAGTATATACATACAAGTTAGTTAATATAGAGTAACCAAACTTTAATTTTGCAAGTTTTGATATCAAATAATGGCGCCAAAAGCAGTGCATTGTTGCACTCTCATGCACTGACGCCATCTGGTAACTGGAGTGTATAATGCGGATCACATGTTTGATAGGCATGAATTTCATACGCCTGCATTACACGTATTTAGGCTTATACTCCAGTTGAACAGGCTTTGGTAAAAGTGAACATTCTCGACGCCTGTTGCCTTCTGTATACAAGCGTGGACAGTGAAAAAGTTCATTGAGCCCTCGGAGAGGCACTGAGATTTTTATCACCGACTGGCTTACCCTTTGGGGGATTTAGCTTTGAAATTCTTAAGAGGATGGACTTTTCAGCATTTTTATTACGTAAAAAAAACCCTATGTTTAGCAATTCATTTTTTTAATTTTTTTTTTATTAAGAGAGACACATTGACCCATTCCATGGAAGTTTAGCTATATAGCGCATTGGTTTATGTCTCTTTTCATGTTCTCATCCAGGATTTATGTTCTTCCAAGAGCTTGGATGTACTAAGTTGGATTAGAGAATAAAAAAAAATCTCCATAAATTACGATGAGCTTATTTATATCCTATAAAAGTTTAATTTTGAATTGCAGTATATAAATTAAGTTTTTTTAAGACATCAGGAAGTTTAAATTTTGATTCCCTCCTAAATCCTTACCCAGTAAAATTCCATAGCTAGAACTCCATGCTGTTTTATTCTTATTATTGTAGATATTATTTTATTCTAACACATTAAAAACACATGCATGAAGGGACATGATGAGACATGCAGATTTCAGAGATGCTGGTGTCTTATATTAACAATCGAAAGTTTGAATATAATCTGTATTGATGTTCATTGTTTGAACCCACAAAGCAGTGAAACAATTAGCGAAGGTTTTTTAACCCTGATATAAACGTCATATACTCAGTGGCGGACTGGGGCTACAAAAATTGGTTGCCAGGATACAAAGAAGACCCATCCATAAAAACTGTATAAAGTTATTGTTTAATTTATATAAGAAATAACTACAATTTTCAAGAAATGTCTATGTCGAAAATAGTTCATTTGGATTTTTTAGCGAAATAAATGTATACTAAAAGCTATAATATACAATTACCAAATGGTCAATAGTATTTGTATTATGTGTAAGGGGCCCACTAGCCATTGGTCAAGCTGACACTGCGTATAATACTTAAAAGTTGGTTTGGATGGCTAATTTAATATAGTCATTTTTTACTGGTAGGACTCGTTGGAATCCATGAATATCACACTACTGTAAATCTGAACGCTGGTTGTGTATAGATTTGGAAAAGAGGGTAGTTAGATACGGTGTATTTTTTTGTGTAACCCTCGTCCGTGTCACTGTGAAGGTTACCTGCATAATCTATCCCCTCTTTTCATCAACCCCTACCTTCGAAGTAATGAATCTGAAGACAAGAGAAAGGTAGAAGCCGAAGAAATGATGAGTGAGGTTAGAGAACCGTGTAAAGCTTCCACACCCAAAAAACGTTCAGAGATGGAAATGTAAAAAAAAACCAGACGGAAAATGGACGATCAGAATTTACTCAAATTACTTCAGTTTGCACTTTAAGGCGTGCTGGTTTTTATTTTCACGGAATATTTCTATGCTATCCATCAAACGGGAGAGTTGAATATGGGTGGGGTGAAAAGAGTAATATATTTACTTAGTTGAACTCGAATAACTCTAATGCATATATAACGTCTATCTAGATTTATAATGAACCTGTTGACGTTTAATTTGCCAACCTTTTGAAAATTTTGATCTGTATAAATGCTGTGATTGGCGAAATGTTTGTGGTGAAGTTGTGCTACATGCACCAGGTGACGTGTAATTTAGGCATAATTCCTGAATTCCCTAAGATTTTAAAAATGTAAGTACGTTTGGGACTGGGAACTTTCATCACTGACCTTTAAAACTTAATTAAACAGAAAATCCAATAACTAAAAAAGACCATTATTAGTGGACGTCCATAATAACTCCCCCTACCTCTTGAGGACGTCCTTTTGTAATAGCCCCTTAGGTGTTTAGAGTAACACCATAGCAACGATAATGAGGTTCCATAATTCGTGACAGTATATGTTCTGTATAATTTTTCCATTTAAAATAAATCAAGATTTAGGGGCTTTTGACAGTTCTTATACCATAGATAGCATAACTGACTGATGGCATTGCCAATCTTTGTTATTAAATTTCTTCTTAAGTTACATCATGCAGTGCGTTTTTGTATAAAATGTGTGTTGAATTTTGGTAGTCTTAATTTATTGTCCAAACAGACACTGCAAATTTTAAAAGAATAACAAAAAGGTGATGGTGACCAAGTTACATAGTCGTTATCAATAGAAAGGAGTATTAAAGTGTCATCACGAGACTCAGCTCGTCTCGACACGATGCGTTGTTGTTGGTTAACTATTG
>JAQGBW010001168.1:0-28749 GCA_034698625.1 Julus scanicus
ATTAGATGCAGTAAAATAGATGCACTTTGACGTCTTGATTTGGGGACAACAAAAAAAGATGATAACGCATCTTGTTTCAAGATATTTTGATTTGCAGTGTGAGTTTATCAAGACTGTCCTCAAAGCAAGTTATGTGGCGTTCAAGCATTTTATGATACATATTGGATTCCATGCAGTTTATGTACAAAAGGGCCCACACACACAACTACACCTATACCTCGCTATACGACCGCTCTTTATTCGGCCTTTGACAGGTTGGCTTAGAATAAGTCTCAAATTTCACATTTCTCGATATTGATTACAATCAGCTGCAGAGGTAATTTAGCTGAAGCAACGTTGGCTGATATTGAATTTAGTAAGCACAAGTATGCCTTCTTTTTATCGGTGGGTAGTATTTAAGTGATACCTAATGTTGTAAATTTTGTTAAATGTGGATGAGAATATTCCAGAGAAAATGAGGGCATGTAACAGATCACGTTATCAGCTAAATTTGGTACTTTGAGATATTCTCAGAATGAATGCATAATGATTGGTGATTATGTAATGAACGACATTATCTAGAATTAGTACATTGAAAAGCTTATGACCTTCATATCAATGAATGCACAGTGAAAAATTGGATGCAACATATGTTCTGTATGCACATAAGAGGATGTGTCCATCAGTGACGTCATCAGGAATCAATCTTTTTATTAAAATATAGAGGGACTCCTAAAAACGTTTCACGGAACCGTCACGAGCATGTACATATAGTTGAAATATTAAAAGAAAGTTAGCGAAAGGATACACATTAAAATTGAAGGAAATACTTATATTTGGATTTTTATTTCAACATATTGGTATGGTAATTTGAAAACTAGCACGTCAGTATATACAGTGAAACCTCGATTTACGAACTTAATCCGTTCCATAACACTGTTCGTAAATGGAAAAGTTCGCATTTCGAATCAATTTTTCCCATTGCAATCAATGTAAATCCAAATAATGCGTTCCTTGTCCAAATTTTTTTATATTTTTTTAATTCATTTATTTTTTTAAAACATGATATGGTTCTATGTGTGGAAATAATACAATATAATGTGTGGCATTGGATTCTGAACTGGAAACGAAGGGCTCGTGTACTAAGGAGGTCCGAAAAAATGTCATCGTTTGCTCAACACCTCCCTTTCCTCTTAATTCCCCCTTATCAACGACTCTGCCCTATATGTCACATATTTTAATCAATTTTGTGTTGTCGATAGGTGCTTTTTGGGGCTCTGCACAACGCCAACCTGATCAAATTTTGACAAGGTTCTATAGTGTTAGATGCGTTACAAATGCATGGAAGGATCACATATAACAGTACTATTAGAAGAAAGCAGCCCAAAAAAGAAACTGCATCTTTATTATTTAGAATAGTGCAGATCGTCAATTTCGCCATGTTGTACTCCTTGGCAAGATCCAAAACGCGAACACAACTTTCATGTTAATAGCTATAATTTAATTTTTGAAATCAACATTAATACGTTTGTGATTCTTCATATTCACTAAAACTTTGCACTTTTTTGATAGCACACAGGGTTTTGTCCCATTCGTAAATTGGATTAACGTTCGTAAATCGAATTGTTCGTAAACAGAGACGTTCGTAAATCGAATTGTTCGTAAACAGAGACGTTCGTAAATCAAGATTCCACTGTACAATGTATGTTACTATTTACTAACATTATTCTTACACATAAAATTGAAGGCGCATTTTGTAAGATGTGATTAGGGAATTTTGATAGTACACATGTCCGGAAATTATATTTTTCCTATAAACAACATGCAGAAAAGCCAAGACAACAAGAATACAATGAACTCTATACCGTTGACATTAATTTTCGCTTGTCAAAGTGCATTGGAGCAAGCTAATCAATATCTGAATTTGCTTTTTTATTATTTGCCATTGAGGGAAAGGAGCTGCAGATCCCAGCTTTAAACATGGCCTTAGTCTATTTTCCGACCTTAATCTATAATCTTATTTACATAAATAAATGTTTATTTTTGTATGAATACGATCATCCAACCATGAATTTCTCTCCGTGTCAGATACTTTTTATGTGATGTGAATATGGGTTTTTCATGTAAATGTATAAGTAACATTTTCTTTTCACAAACTTTATGTAAAATTCATCACTAGTACTCCATTTAATACAAATATTTATTGTATGAACTGCGGTCAGATGCACCAGAACGTACATCCCTTTTGTCTGTTCCCATAACACTTTGAAGGTTTTGAAAGTGTTTGAACATGTTTGTGCTGCCTCTTAACGACTGCATGGAGAACATAATATCATGCAATATTAGAAGAAGGCATTTTAATATATACATCCATGATTTCCAACATTACAGGAAATAAAGACACCAAAGTGGTGTCATCATGTTGGCGTTGCTGTGAATCAAGTTCGTTTGCAGATTCCGTTTAAGAAATTTACTTTAACAAACATTGTTTCCATTAGGAAAATTTGTATTATCATACTCTATTCCGTTATTAATTATATGATTTTAGCCTCAAATCGACATCATCAATGGATTGTCATCCATTGCATCTGCAATTGGCGTGGGTAAAACAAGAGACGAACTTTTGCCATATTTGCAATGTAGGCTTTTATACTTGAAACTAGTATTGATTTTAATTTGAATGCTTGGAAATTCTGACTCATTTTAGATGTTTCTTGTATTTAGTAAAACTTATCCGTAGCAAAGATGCTGGAACTAGTGAAACAATTAATTGCAGAAAATCGGACCTTTAATTGGTGGTCCAGAGAATGGGTGTTCGTAAACTGAAGCATCCTTTGTAAGCCAAACAATATGTGGTGTTCGTAAACAGAGACGTTCGAAAACCGAGGTTTCACTGTGTCTATGACAATTTACATTTGATAATATTCAATTTATATTAATGATGAAGTAACTATTGCGAATGTATAATTTTGTTTAACTCCAATTCAGTACAGTTTTGGATTTTATCTAAACCCTAAGAACATTTAGAGAGCACTTTATGCATGCATTGTTAGATATGTGGGTAAAATCAACTATTCACTCACTGTTATCTTTAATTTCTTTTGAATCATGAATAGTCTATGAAGAAATTCATTGGTACGCTCACGCTACCGTAAGTAGCGTGAGCGTAAATATACATCGAGATTATGGAATATGTTTATCTCGTATTATATCGAAAAATGATTGCAAATAAAGTATATACAGTTCACTTTATATGATTTTCTTCAATTTCAAGAACATGGAATTTATTTCATTATGAATCATTAATGCATATATCCTGCGGCACACAACCTTCATCAAAATTCAACAATATTGAAATTGCATAAAACCTCTTCAACATTAAATAAATTCCATAAATATTTTAGCAAACCAAATTTTATGTTATTGCAACTAAAATATATACATTATAAAATGTAGAATTATTTTTTTAATATTTCCTACATTTCAGCTTCCGAATTTAATTTTTTCTCAAACCTGTATATAACGTTTAATATGAATATATTATTGATGTCGGCAAATTGTTTACAATAATATGAAGATATTCAAATTTGAAAATTTTTAAATGCATGCAACGATAGGCGAGCTAATTAAGATCTTACTTATTTAAAATGAATGTAAAAGTTAATTTATTAAATATTGAATTTAACACACAAGAAGAAAATTTGTAGCAAATGAAAAGTCGATAATTAAATTTGTACTCAATAGGACCCTAGAAAAAAGTATATTTATGAAGGCGAAAACTTGTAAAAGTTAATGGAATTATATATATAATCAATATTAATAAATGCAACACATCTTGCCAAAATGACGTACTAATGTTAAATTAATTAACATGTTTATGCTTAAATATAATCATGACTACCTACTTTCGCTTGTGATGTTCAAAATAAGAGTATCAACATTTCTCGATACAATTCCAAGAAAACTAGTTATGAAAGAAATTCCAAATTATCGAGTGTCATTTATACCTTAACTTGAAGAAAAAATCAATAATGTAGATGAAATAATGCATGAGTTCAGTTTCATGCCATGAACATTACATTACATGTTTTCTTTCCAGTGACTTACAGGATAAATAATGAATCATGTTTGAGTTTAGTTTATGCAATATTTTCCTGATGTCTTTCGAGTAATATTCATTTCATACTATTTTATCTACAAATTTAATAGAGTACAGACAATCTATTATTTGAATTACATTAAAAAATTATAGCTTTGCTTACTTAGTTATGTTACATAATCATTCAGTTTGTTAGTGGGTCCAAACTAATAACGGTAATACAGTGAAGCCTCGGTTTACGAATGTCTCTGCCTACGAATCAAATAGGGTAACGAACACCATATGTTGCTTCACTTCACGAACGCTGTTTTGTGTTCACGAACGCACTTCTCTGGACTACCAATCAAAGGTCCGAGTTTCTACAACTGTTTTACTATTTCCAGCAGAACATCTTTATTACGGATAAGTTTTACCAAATACAAGAAACATCAAAAAGGTATTATAATTTTCAAGTATTTAAATTACAATCGATATTAGTTTCAAGGGTAAAGCCTACACTGCAAATATTAAAAAGTTCGTCTCTTGTTTTATTACTTTAAAAAAAAAGGTATATATAAGTGTACAGATGTCTATTAGTTGTTTTTTAGCACGTGTATTCTATTTCTATGCTTTCACCAATGCTGCATCACAAATGGTGAAAAAGGCTGTTTAGCTAATTGGAAGGGTATTTCGAGAACTGTTAAAATGAAAATTAAACACGACTGGCTGCCTTATGCAAATGATGCAGATTAAAAAGCAAATGTGGGGAAGGGGACTGGAGGTGAAAGTGAAGGAAGCGTATACAAAAATCACAAGGGTGAATTCAAAATGCAGATAAAATATGCAAGAATCCACCGCTTAGCAAATGACAAAGATGATGTGAAAAGCGGCCTTTGCATAAAGCAGGGGATAAGCGTTGGGACCTTAAAATTTTTACGACCTTTGTATCACTAGGTGGCACCTCTTAAAACCGAAATGCAGGAAACCGAAACTGTCGTTCGTATAACCGCTGCACGTTTGCAAATTTTACGATGATTTGCAAAGGGATACCATGTCTCATGGAACAAAAAAAAAAAAACTAGTGTGGGAGTTCCACCAAAGGCGACTGAATCTCCAGCACTACAATACCAGCAATCACCTGTCAACTTCAGATGGGAGTTACCAATATAAATCAAAAAAGTAAAATGGGGAAGGGGAAATTAATGAATTTCGAAGGGTTAGTATTAATGTATTGGAAAAAAGGACTGAGGAAATGAAGGTCTGCCTTCGTTAAACTGGTCTCGTAAAAGTATCATTCCTAATTTTACTGTTATGTTCAATTAACATAAATTGTGGGCGGCCACGAAGTAGATTTCTCCGAAATTTCCCAACCGCAAGTAGCTTGTCGAGAACTGAAACTGAATTAAACATTAGCATAAATGCCCTAAACCGTGCTTAAAAAAGTGGATTCATGAGGCGAAGTTGCTCATAAAAAATAACGATCCTTCAAGGCCCACCCTCGTTAATTACCGTTTGAATCACGAAATTTTCAGATCCTGCCTTATTTCAATTTCCCTCTCTTTAGCCAAGTGAGTAAGCGTAAGTCAATCAGCTCATTAAATCTGCAGGGATAAATTAATCCTCATTAAGAACGCCGTATTTGATGTTAAATTTCATCAATTTTTAATGGAGTTGCTGTGCGAATGAAGTGTTGGGGTTGACTACATGTGCAGCGTGGTGATTAATTAATAGCTGCATTTTTGTTTAGCCTCTTTGATTTTAGTGTGTGTAAGCAAGGGTACTAATCACCAAAAAAGTAACTTGTACCGTTTGTTTTTAAGATTGGTTATAAGTCACTTCAGCATTTTAGCTATCATGTGCATACAGAGGTTTTACGCTAAACAATATACCAGTGAATGGTTGCTGCATGTTTTGTGATACAAGAACAAAAGTTTTTCAAATATTTCACTAAAAAAAATAATCTTATGCAAGGTTCTTTTGCTATAGTATTGCAATTGAAATCCTTTCATATCATAAAAACTGTTCAAGATAATAGAAGAGTTGAAGTATCTGCAGTTTGTACATGTATGTTGCGTCATGTTAAAAACCTTTTGTAAGATTATTTTAATTTTATAAAATTGGCTGTACAAAAAAAATCCCTTATCCGCAATTAGGAGCTAATTGATATTAATTAAGCAAATAACTGAAAAATGTTTGCCAAGAAAAGAGTACTTTACATCATCATTCCTGCATTGGTAATGAATACATTTTCAGCCAGCTTTTTGTCAAATAAACCGTTTAACTAAAATCTTGACAATTAAAGAAATTATATGCAGTAGTAAAAATCGAAAATCTGTGCACCTACAAGTAAGACTACAGCGATTAAAGGAGTGCTTCTACTTGAAATTGCACGGAATAAGGAGCTCTGAATGGTAATTATCAATTTTAAAAAAAAAATTCTTATAAAAAGTTCAACATAAACTTAAACGTTGCTGCAGCACATGATGAAAGACTTTCTGAAACTTTCATAAAACAAATCACTTCCATGAATATCTCATGAAAATATAATTTGTCAGAATAAACTAATAATGTGAATCAAATTAAAGGAGATTTTCAACATAACCAGCTATACAAACTATGAATTTGTATGTAACGATAAAAGCTATAATAAGTTTACAAAGTAGCATATTAATAATATATTTGTGGATATTTTAATGGTTGATCTGCATAGGGACCCGAAATGTTAGCCACTTTGCAAAGAGACTTCGCGGGCCAATCAAATAAATGGATCAGAAGAATGCATCCATATTCAAATGAATTTACGAACAGTAATTTCTATTGTTCTGTTTTCCATATCAGCAATCACATGCATAGTTATTGAAAATGTTGTTGCTAAATTTACATCTATTGTATAAACCTACAAAATGCAAGCTCTCTTATGGTATCTATAACAAAGGCTTAAAATATTGTATTTTTGGCTCATGGTCACTGAAATTTGTTTTTCTGTTATTTGCTTGGCCTTTGTTTCAGATTTGTAAGCCTCTTAATCAGCCTCAGAGAACGTAGCCATTTGTCGTAATTTTCTGACATTCATTAGTATCATGGCAACAAAAAGGTTGTTGTAGGATGCATCAAGTCAACTACTTAATACCTTCAAAATTACATTTTGGTTACCAAGGAGTTGCCCTGAAGATAAGTTTCTATGGCATCTTATATTGCCGATCGAGCTAATGAGCGGTCAGAATTTTCATTTAACGTTTTCACCCTAGGATGTAGGTTTGTTTCTCCAAATTCTCATATTTGTCTTGTAAACTTGTACGAATTTTACTTTTGATATCCTTCATGTGTTAAAATATTTATTTACAAATTGCTGAGCGCCTCATTGTGCAGCACGAAGCATATAGATTACTAATGTCATCCTAATATATGAAAATAGTTATAGTAATTTAATTTGAAGCCACTGTAAATACCTTGTTTTTATTTCTTAAATAAGTCACAAAGTGTTTTATTTTTGAAAAAATCAGACGCGTAAAAATCTTGGTTTCGTCTACAAATTTAAACTTTAGTTTTTTACAGTGTAGGGTACCGAATTTAGTTTAAAAATTTCACTTTTAAACGATTTTGCTGAAAAAACTGTCATTCACTGCATAACCCTAATATTTGTAAAATTATATTATGAATAATATAATGAAAAACACGGTGCACCTCACAACCAATGCGTTTCCTAGCATTATCGGACCTCGGGAAATACAACCGGTGTAAATTTACAGCTATTAAAGCAAGGGGATTCACATCATTATGCCATTGTTACGCTCGTCCAAATATCCATTTTCTATTACAATTTTTGCCTGACTGCATTGGCATCCCATTAAATTTCCTCCCAAAGCGTGTTTACCCATGGACCAAAATGCAAAATAGGTAGAAATAATGCTCGAGTGCACGAGCATATCTTGCTTGTCATCCTCATCAGGTTCTTTCCACTGTTTAACATGCACACTGTCAATTCTCTTGCATGAAATTATTGTCAAGATTTGCATAATAGGTAAACACGCTCGTTTGGAATATAGCAACAGAATTTCTACTCCCTTTCGCTCTCTTTCCTCCTTATTCGTTTTATTTGTTCGCATGCACACAAAAAAAAGTCCAGCAGTTTTCGATAGAGTATAAAAATTGCGATTTTGCTTTCTCCGCAGGCATTCTTGCAGAAATTTGCATTGAAGCAACGCTAAACCGCTCACTAAACATATCCAGAAGACCCTTTGAACGAGGGAAATTATGCCTTTGATCCATTTCTTATACTATAACGTATGAATTACTGTAGAAATAAATTTGTTTTCAAAGCCATATATCCTTCACCATCGTTTTTCCTCGGCAATGGAACGATGGGGGTATTAGTAGTTTTACAATATATAAGAACGGAATCCTAAAGGCGAAATTTATTTTCTTGGCATTAACGCCATTCTACGGAAAATATTAAATCAAAAACGCCCATTATCATACGAAGCAGTAGAGAAGTATGCTATCGCGCATTTTAAAAACTTTTCGCGCATATAAATTTGGCTAAAACTTTTGAAAATACACAGGATAGTTAATCCTTTAAGCCTTCCTCCTACTTAGCATGTATACGAGATATTCACTTTTATAGTACACGTTCGTGTAATTTTTCCCTACGAGCGTCATAACTTCTCAAGATATTTTTGCTGCTGTTTCTGCTTGTGTTGTGTTCAACCGCTTTTTAAGTCAATCCTTTGCTACAAACTTGCCTAATGTAGCAAATAAATTGCTATGCAGAGGCCTGTGAATATCGAAACAAACGAGGTCAGCAATATAGCAAAAGAAACTTTACCATTTAAAATGCCACATGCAAGAGAAGTATATCTAATTCTACAAGTTTCATACTTCTTATTGCTTTTGTTTTTGCTACTATCGAGGAAACAATCCTTTTATCATGTAGTACTGCACATGATCAGACCTCCAAATAGTGTGTTCTTTTGGACATAGCAATATTTTTAAAGTTGAAATTTGGGGCTGACTTAGAAAAAATTAGGAAACTTCTAAATGGACTTCTACAGTAAACATGTACGCCTGTATATATCAAATAATGTAAAAATATTTCTTATCATTTTATCCAACAGCTTTAAACAAATTAAAATTGTTTATTTTGCAATGTGCTTTCTGGTTTTGAGTTGAACTTTTTATTGCAAATTCGTAAATCCGCAGAAAATGTTCAATGAATATCCAACAATTACATCTATACGTATGTACGTATATACAGGTTTTACATGTTTACCAAAATGTTGAATTCAAAACTTAACTTCTAAAACATGGATGTTTTTTTTAAATTAAAAGATATAATGAATGAAATTCATCAAATGTTTGAAGAAGAGGCAAAGCTTTTCAACTATTTTCTCTTTGGGATTAAGTTTGCCAATTGTTCCTTGAAAAATAATGGCATTAGCGAAGATGAATTGTGTACACTATTATATATTTCAGACATGCCATACATTTTAATTGTAAATATTCCACTAAACTTGCATATAAAAATAATGATACATAGAAACAAATTATTAAATACTTAAGTAAATACCAAGATGATGATTTCAAATTGTTCGAACGTTAGGTAAACATATTCGTACTCTTGTCTATATGCAACATTTGAGAAGCTTTCCCAAGCGATTAATAAAAATGCCTCAGAGCTTAAGTACATTTTAAATATGTTGATAGACAATTATTTGAGAATGTAAAACAAATCAGCTAAAATTACGATGGTTACAATATACCTAATGCATTTTGATAGTATATCTTTTGAATGCAAATTACCTAAACATACGCAAAAAATTTAAAATATATTTTTTTTAATTTTAGAGATGTACTAAACATGTGTATAGCAATTCTCAACACTTCGTGCAATATGTCCCAGTAACAAATCTGCAACGGACCAAGTTATGGCAATATATAAAGATTAATGAGTCAGACTTTAGTATTCTCCATCATTTTTCAAAGATGGCGCAATTCCACTTTATCATGTCGTTAAACATGCTAGTGTCCACTATTACTGCAAATACAAGATGTATTCCAAGATGGACTCTGTTATAAACCGCTCACATCCGCAGCTTTTTGTCCAGTTCGTTAATAGCGTTGCGTGCAATACAGCAAAAAATTGTTTATAAGAATGAAGCATTTCTTAAAAAACCAAAAAAAAAATACATTTCTTGTCCCCATTCAACCATTTTCTTTGCCGGAAACGAGTTACAAGCCAGAAAAAGTCCAAGATGGACATCAGGATGACGGGAAAAAAATCTCTGCAAAAAATATCGACTGCCAGCAATAACAACATCCTGGCTTTTGAAGAGGTCTTCTTCGGAGTCATTTTCTTGGGCATACAGTCCAAAATCGTAGGCTATCCAGGGGGTCCTCAGAGGGTTGTCCGAGCGGCCATTAAGTGCTCGAGGGGAAGCCATTAAAGGCGCGTGGCCAGGGGCCAATAAGTGCCGAAAGGTGCGAGACTTTATTAACTTGTCTGGAGTAATTGCTCGTCTGATTTAGGGCGCTGCATCAGGCAAGGAAAAACTTGGTTCCACAGAAAAGCTAGAGTCATGAAATCCCAGCAGGGATGGAATGAGGGTTGTGGGGGGGATAGAAAAACTACCCCTCCCCCTCAAAAAAAGCGTCTGGAAGACAGAAATCAGTGAAGTAAAAAAACATCTTCCCCTCGGCCTTGTTCATTATCGAACATGGTTAAAAAAAAGGAGGAAGATGTCACACGGGACATTGCATCTGCGAAAAACTCTGGTAGTAGCGGCTAAAGAGCGAGGGTATATGGTGTGTCGTTCGTCAGTCAAACTAACACCCCGCTTATCCGCGGCGGCACGTGTATGCTAATTAGCAAATGCAACGAGCAGATTTGCATGGTGGAGCCAATTAAACGAATTCGTGAGTATATTCCTCCGTGGGAATTTGGCTCACACCGAATCAAAATTGCTCACCAGCCACCGGCTTCCATGACAGCTATTTCCCGCAGGGTTTCATGGAAAGAAACGCAAAGAAGTTCTGTGCAGTTTCATGCCAGGATTGCTTTTCTAATTAGAACCCATTCTCCGTTAACTAAGTGGTGGTGTTGAGGGAATAGGCACATTCTTTCTTGGAGTTTGTATGGGGCAGTCTGGAACATGCAGCATATGCCACACACGTTTTTAAGATCACAGACCATATGTTTAAGGACTAGTGTTGCCCAGTGTTGATCAACTCAGGCCACTTAAGGTGTATTAAAAAAAATCGTCAGCTAAGAAACGTTAATACTACAAAGTTTCAAAACTCTGCAATTAATCTGTATGTAAATTTGACAAGAATCGCAAATGGAATTTTTATTATCGTTATTTCTACACCCTAATTAGAATTGTGGGACTCAGCCCAGCTGGCAAATGGGATTAGTGTCTTTGGATTTTTGATAATTTGTAATAGATATAAAGAGAGGAACGCGCACGGCCTTGGTCGATTTTTAAAGGAAATATCCCGGCATTTGCCTGGAAACAACTGAGGGAATCAGCAAAAACCACAGTTAATGTAGCCCAACCGGTAATTGAATCCAGGTCTCCCGATTGTAAGGTTTCTGCAAACCTTTTTGCTGATACGTGGTTTCAAGAACTTATTTCGAAAACAGGTTTGTCCAAATATAGTGTCCACATCAAAACAAACATTTTGAAACTGAGAAATTGCTTGCTGTTCATGGCACTCCTTCCAAGGCCTGCATGTATACTAATGTCAAAAATTATCATCTGCTCCAGAAAAGTACGTAGGTCTTGGTAGGAGCGCCATGAACAGCAAACATTTTTTTTATCCTTACCGCCTCTTTAGCGAACTCCGAGATGTGCGTTGGAAACACGTTTTTTGGGGGGAAGGAGCACTGAAAACTCAAAATGTGCAAAAAAGCACACCAAATGTGTAAAAAAGTTGCGCACACATAAATGTGTTATGCAATTTAACACATTTGAATGTCAAAATGCACAGTAGCGTATTTCGACAACACACTACTGTGCATTTTGACATATAAAAATAGGTAATTTTACACATTTATGTGTGCGCAACTTTTTTACACATTTGGTGTGCTTTTTTGCACATTTTGAGTTTTCAGTGAGGTTGGTAAAACGTTTGCTGAAACCTTTGGACAGAACCTTTGCATAAGCATGTTTCCGAAACCTTGTTTCTGTTTCGTGTTTTCGCTGGTCAGTACTAGGCATTATATCTGTAGATAACATGTCCCTTGATCACATGGACCTGAATTTTAAAAAAAAACTGGCCAAAACATATATGCTTTGCTCAACTTGCCATAAATATATATCCCAAGTTTTGCATAGTTAATTTAACAAAACACTAGCGTTTTGATAGTAATCTTGAATGAAGATAAAAGATGTTGCTCTACTTCATAGAATAACGCATATACACTGTTTTATAAGTAATCAATAGAAACTTGAGCATGCGCATGATGGAGCGAATAATAACCGGTTAGCCGATTAAATGACCAGCACTGAAGAATCGCGTTTAGATCATTTGGAGCAAGTTAAGATCGAACCAATTAATTGCTCAGTCATGCACATGATCACATTACTTGAATCTGTCAGTTTTATAAATCTATACGATTTATGTTCGCATTGAAGTAAACATTGATTTCTTCACACAATGTTCACCTTTTCTGAGCACATTAAAACATATTGGATCTATAGGGACTAGAAATATTCTCGCCCAGAAAATTACACGAAATTTATGCAAAATGGTGGAGAGTGGCTGGTTAAATTATTTGCAAAATATAAATCGTATCCTTAAGCATTATTGATTTTAACCTCTTTCCTATTAAAAATACTAAGAAATCTAAGCAAAATCGATAATGCAGATAATTTAGCTTAAGGCGGGTTTGAGCAAGAGCAGCTGCTAATTCTTCATCTATGCTCATGGTTTAAAAACATGTTAAGCGCATCCTTGAATACCCTTTTAGGGCCGGTTGCACCAATAAAGGTTAAATTAAAGGTTAGCTAACCTGAGGTTATATAAAACCACGAGTTAACCTCAGGTTTAGCCTCATTGGTTTTCCTCAAGTTAACCAATGGTCAACTGTTAACTTCCTTTGATGCAATGCTTTTCCTAGTTAACTTACGGTTAACCTTAGGTTTAGCTTAACCTTTATTGGTGCAACCAGCCCTTAATGGTTTTATTTGAAACAAGTTTTTTAGTCTTTTATAAAATGAACATGCAGGAGCTTGAAATTGACAATAAGGCATGTTTATGCAGTATTTTTTTTCCTAAATTGGAAAAAAAAAAATTAAACATTTGAAAATGTATGCAGGTAACCTACCATTATACTCGCACGCAGATTAATTTGTATGCTTCGACGACAAGTACATAGTTCGATGTGAATTTCGGTTTAATAAATTGCGAAAACAAAAGTTTGGTCATTTCAAGCTTCTGAAATTTATTTTCAGACAGTATCAATGTTGCTTGTGCATGAGCATCTAGCATACACTGACTTGACTTCATTTATAAATTTTAAATGATTCGCATTATAAATAAAAACTTTGTGGAACGAGTTCAATGCAAAAATGCTAATAGTTTCCATTCTTTAAGTGATTACGTTATACAGTTAAAATATTAGGAATATTTAAACAAACTTTTTCTCTTGGGCAGTTGGGTAATCGGAATTTGGCCCACATATGGTGCACATGCGCATTAGATTCAAACATCTCAGCCAAGGTCCACAAGTCGATTGTGTTTTGTGAAATGGGCAGAAATTCAGCTAGCACAGGCCTGCCAAGATAAACTGCAAGAGCAACGTGCCGTAAAAACCTTATTTTTTTCTCCAGTACTTCTAAAAACCCCATTGCAGTAGGTCCAGCCAATGAGAAGGCGTCATTTTAAAAAACTGGGTCAGCGCACGTACAATGGCCCAATTAACTAATTAAACTGCTGACATGTGCGAAATTTAGGAGTCTGTTTGAGTACTCTTAATGTACTGCGAGGATTAAGGATTGATACATTAAATCTTCGAGGCCATTAAAAATGGACATCCCCGAAATTCCTTCAAAAATTGATTTCCCTCACTCTGTCCACATAGTGACAATTTTTATCCAAACCCCTCTCCCCCTCAATTCAAAAACTGAAAAATACCATCATTAATGGACGTTTATAATAGTTTTCCCCCCTCTTTCCTGTACACACGTTGTGTCCACATACCATCAACCCACCACATGGCCCCTTATCATTTTACAGAATTTTGATTGGTAGGCAATCACTGCAAACTTTGGTGTTATGCGTGGTCGGCAACCACAATTTTTACTCTAAACTGTATGTGTGATAGGACTAAAAACTACAAGGTTTTGCTGATACAATTGATCAAAAAAACAAGCCAAGTTCCTTCATACTTAGAGTACAACACATACAGTAATCGTGGTATGATTCTTATTCCCCCAACTAATTTTCTAATGTAATTTCCCTTTAGTGGTTTTCATATTCAAGTTTTCAAGATGAAAATCAAAGTTTCGCCCTGCAGTCTGCGTTTTCGCAACGCTGCCATTCCATCAGCTTGATCAACTCGTTATTTTTCAAATTATTTACGCAGCAAAAGATTTCTTGAAGACGAAAAAAAACATGCAAAATAATGTAAGCGAATGAAGTCTTTTCGGTTTTAATTTAATTTCCTCCAAAAATCTTATCTTCCCTAGTTTGATTGGTCTATACGATAGAGGAAAAGAATCTGGGTTATGTGTTGAATTTTTAAAGCAACTTCAATTTGAGAACATACAGCATCAGAAATTGCCTTCCTGTTCCTCGATCAGAGTAGTATACGAATTTAATTAGGTAAGCTTAAAATCCAAAATATTTAGACAAATAATCTAATCGAGGACCATTTAATTAATTGCAAACTCGGGCGTTTAAGCACCAAAGATTTTTATCTTGCGGGTCAAATTTTTTGCTCTGTCAAGCAGACGTTTACGTAGGGTAAACAAGTTTCAGACGACTTGATTGTAGCTAAATTCCGCTAATTTTTTATTGATGAATAATTTATAATTCTATGATATTTGCTAATTGTACAAGACTATTAACGTTTGAGTTAAAGTTTTCCCAACAATTTCCTCATTTGAATATTGTTAATTATACATTAAAATACAATATAATTTCTATAAATGTCGTCAGCGGACATTTCTACAGATATTAATGGTATTAAAAGGAGCCATTTCAACCAGAGCATTAAAGACAAACTAATAACCACCACTAAATTATACTTTATGGTTGGCCATATGGACATAGAACATGTTGAACCATTTAAGGGTCATTCAAAAAAGACGGTAATCAAGAGGGGGTTGGGGGAATGTGGACAGGGAGGAGGTTGGGAGTAGCCGTTATGGGCGTCCACTAATGATGATATTTTTTATTTTTTGAATATTAATGTCTAATTGAGTTTTAACGGTCAGTAAAAGGGGAAATGGACAACAGAAGAAATGTGACCCCAGTCCCAAATGTTATTTAATTTTTAAAACTCACGAAAGACTGGAATTATGCCTAACTATGATAAACACCAATTGTATGCTGGAATTTCACTTCCAGTTCAATAAATTCCCGTTAATCATAAAAATTTGGAGAAAAAAAAATGTTTCTAAATTGGTAACGAAGTGGGTGCTTTAAAATTCATAGGATTTTTTGGACACCCTACTTTTCAAAAAATATATTAAGGACGTCTAAGAGAAAGGGTGGGGGACGAGGGTCAGGGCTAAAATGGACACAGTGTGGACATGCAGGGGATAGGGAGGGGTGGTCAATTTTTAAAGAAATTTCGGGGACGCGTCCTTTTTGAACCGCCCCTTACACCTATTCAATTTCAAAATTTATTTGTAATTAAGCTTGTTATGAAAATAATGTTTTTATAAACTCCTATAGCTGCAAATCAGTTTAAGGGTTTTAAGTGTACTTCAAATAAGTGCTTTCTGCATGGCCCTTACAAGTTATCCTTCAGTAAAAAAACACAACCCAACCTTCTTCTGAAGCCCAGTATTAAATTTTTGCTGACTATAAACGATAACAATTGCATGTCTTTTTTACTATTGGCCATTTTTCGACCCACTTGCAACTAACTGCATTTAACCTTTAATTTTATGGATTTAGAATTTCGGATAATTTACGTCTGTAGTAATAATTTAATGCCGACTATAAATTGCTTGGAAGTTTCAGAATAACTGCCGATTGCAATCAAACAAGTTAATTACAAATTCACTCTTTCAGCCGTTTGCAGATCTTCTGCAATTGACTATAAAGTTGTTAGTAGTCAGCCTGCAGCTAAATTTTATTAGACTTGGGGTTACTTAAAACATAAATTGCTAACATATTCGATTGCTCATTCATAACTACAACAATTCTGCGTGCTGTTGCTGACGGACTACAACTCCTGCAGTCACATTTTCATTGCAGGCGAAAAATTAGCCCCTGGAGCCCATGTGGCCCGCGGGCCGCCAATTTGAATTGGCAAATTGTATCGGCTTTGCTTTGAACCCGGCGCTATTAATGCTTCGTTTTGAATTTTACCTAATTGAAATCTTTAATGATGGAGGCCACAGGAGGGCGTTGCGACTGCAGATGGTGCAAAAGCCGTTGCCACTATTTCCAAAGGGCCTAATAGAACTCATTACAACGATATAATTGCATCAATGTAACGTGTTGCGCGCGCAGCCGGTAGGAACTCCATTAAAATCGCGCAAACAAAACGGACACCTGCAGGGGCATGTTGCGGACTTGATTTCCCGCTTAATACGCAAACTGCGTCTAATATCCCCATTTTCAATTTTTATCATGAAACTTGGAAATTGTGTTCAAAATCACGTACGATCGTATCTCGGAGCGTTGGAGCACAAAAGCTAGAGAAACCGCGTATCAAGCAGAAAAGATATAAAAGAGAGAAAAGAGGGCGTTTACGAAAGGAAGGGCGCCGTAGGCCCCAGTTGCCGCGCAACAGCACGCACGCATACGTGCGTTTAGAAAATGCACACGCTGCTCACTTCCTGTTGGCGTCCTTGAGTCGCCATAGTTCCCTTCATCAGCTTGTTTTCAAGTTGACACTTGGTTCAATATGCATCGAAATTTGCATCGGTGAAAATGTGGGCTATGTATTTTTCAGGCACCCATCGATCTTATGGTTGGAGCGCCCCTTGCGGTCAATTGTGAAAATGTCGTCAAGTTTGAAATTTTACTTGACATCTCATTGGGCTCATGAAGACCCAATTTCTCCGAACCAAGAATGTGTGTAAAAAAAGGTAACGATTTGACTCACCCCAAAACACTCACCCAAAAAAATTCACCCAAAAGGTAAACTCACCCAAAAAAATTCACCCAAAAGTTGAGGTTAGGTTAGGTGAGTTTACTTTTGGGTGAGTTGCCATTTGGGTGAGTTATGTTTGGGTAAGTTGCCATTTGGGTGAGTTATGTTTGGGTGAGTTGCACCGCGGAACCTTAAAAAAGTGCCTCACAACTGTTCTTAAAAGTTTGGTTAACAATGGTGAAAAACAACAGATGCTTTCAAAGTTGGCAACATGACTACACTTAAGCACCATGTCAAATGCTATTCACCAAATTAGCTAGACAAGAGTAAAAAAACTAGCATCTCATGATGTTCAAAATGAGATTTTCAGTATAATCCTATTAATGGTTAAAACATACACATTAAATATGTAAGTGAGCATGTAAATGTGAAACAGCAATGAGTGTACATGGAGTTGGGCAAAATAATGTGAACTCTAATTACACCTACACATTTAATTATCTGCAGCAGAGCTGCAGAGTATCCAGAAAATTTGTTAAAACAGATTTAAGTATTTTTCAGGTATTAAAGGGCTCATTCTTTACCTTTTTAAGTACTCCTCGCACGATTAATTTCCCAAATATTTGTCAAATGGGACAGAACATTTTCCAGAGAATTTAAAAAAAGTTTTTTTTTCGTTAAACGCGAGCATGTGCTGGAATTTCATGGACACGAAATTCCATCATATACTGGAGTTTAACAAGAGTTTCAAGAATAACTCCAAAATTTTTTGAGGTGATAGAAATTCAAGCACATTTCCCGATTTGCAATCCTTCTGTACACCCTGTTAGCAATATGGTGTGGGAAAACTTTTGCCCTTAATATAGCTACTAATAAATCTTTCTTGAAGTGGACACGTACAAGTTTTGAAAATCTTCTATTTATAAGAATTTTATACCATTTGTCCACAGTCCCCTATTTTTAAGTTCGTTAAACGGACAATATCTTATCACAATTAGTAATGTACTAGTTACACAAGCTTTCTGTTGACAAGCATTCAGAAAACTATAAAAACGTCATTAATTTAAATTAAAAAAAATGTAAAATGTGTTACTATACACATAATATAGTTGAAAACTTGATCCTTACTAGAGAGAAATTGTCAAGAAAGCTCTATCTTTTAACATCTTTTCATTCGACTTTTATTTGATACAGAAACTTAAAACGAATCTGAACCGATTTTAATCAGCTAGGCCATGATAGAACTTATTCCAAGATCTTTATATGCCGAACTAGTTTCTGTTTGGATTTTATCGGTTTGAATTAAATGAAGATAGCAAAGCCATTAATGCATCTTTATGTATTCTCACCAAAAAAGAGTCTAATGGAATGGTGATCTGTTTCTTATTTACTGCGTCACCATCACCATTCATTTCCAGAGCACTTAAGTTATGAATAAATTATTAAAAAATCTTGCTCGATTTCTTCTCTTCAAATTAAACAGGTAGTGATTCTCTCCTTAAATGTGCTTGCATCTCCATTTTCTGTGAAAACGTTACGTTTATTTGCGTCAGTGAGTATATTTGTGCTTGGTACATTTCTTGTCCAAGCATGCTAATCCTGCTTTCAGGAAGCGTGCATCTGATATCCTAATCATGGTTCGTTCTTCCTTATTTATATTCTGTGAGAACCAAACAAACGGAAAGGATATGTTGGCAAGATTAAAGACAAAGATTTACAAGGCCTGCAATTTGTGCATTACTGAAATCCAACCACTCAGAAAATTCTGTTCAACCCATTAGGATTCGCTTGATGGATCGCCTGATCCCAGTGTGGAGCTATTAATTTAAGAAACTCGGGATCTGTCTGTCTACGCAATAATTAAGCTATAGAACACCGTTACGTGTTTGGCAAAACAGCCAAATGGAATAAATGTTCAGAAAATCACTTCGAAAATAAATTTTCGTGAACATCCTCTCAGGCATTTGCGGATCTGACAATGACAGCACGCTGTTATAGCAAATCGCAGCTATAACAACGGCGCCACAGGAAATACCGCAAATATAGTCGACGATTCTCGCAAATGATGGTTGTCCGGTCATAACATTCCCGTTCTAACCGACAAATATTGCAATGAATTACTGCATTTGTCATGACATTCCATCAGAATAGCATCCAATTTGAAAAACAAACCAAGAAATTTCTTTCTGTCAAATGAAAAATATACAATGTGCTCAGTAGTCAAAAAGTGCTGCTATTGTGAAAACCGCCTTTTATGTATCTAACCCTGCATTGTAAAATCGAGGAAAAAGTTAAAAGGGATCTTACACATTTTGATCAAAGCAAATCCAAACACATTATTGGACTAGAAAGTAAACTGAAAAGTTCATAACATTATAAAATGTGAAACGTTTAATATATTAGAATAATGAAGAAATACTTTACAGGTTTCCATATATAATGAAACACTGGATTTTACTGAAGGTAATAGAAGTTTTAGCAATTACATTTAAGAATGTTGCATTTACATTATTTGCCAGTTATTATAGAATATTAGTTATTAGAGTTCTGATTAATTTAGGACACTGCATAAACACCTGTATCAGGCGAATGTGTACAAAATACAGTATTACTGTAGGCGTGGTTACATAGTGGATGAAAATTATGTGCTGAATTCCTAAAACGTTATATCCAATGCTAACATCATTAAAAACGTTTACTCCTATGCTAAATTCCTAAAGAAATAAATCACCATGTAATACCAAAGTCGATTCAGCCTAAATAAAATTTAACTTTGCATTTTAAATTAAATGCCAAGTTGTGTAATTTTTAAAGGTATACACTTTGCAAAAAAGAACATTGTAAATAACGGGTAATATGAAATGCGACCCTATTATTCGTCTGGTCCCATTCACCTTAACCTAAAAGCTTTATGCAGATTATTCGGTTGCTGCTCATTTACTTCAAATAAGCCGATGTTCTTAATATTCAGCGGTCCCATCATCCGGAATGTGCTGTTTATTTTTATCAAGACCAAGGCAGTGCATACAAAACTTCTTGCATTTCGTGTATGCAATTTCCAATTTTGACAGTCTTTTGTATCCAAACTTCACCCTGCACGACCTCCCCAACATAGGCATGCGCATACATCAAACGGTAAGTTATTGATCTATACAGATATAAAAAATTACACAATTTTCCCTTTTACTATAACATTGGCATTAGCATGAACTAGGGCTTTAGCCTGAACAAACTGAATTGCAACATTAAACAGGGAGAGAAATAAGGGAGAAACGATTTCCATATTTTCATGCAAAGCTCAATTCCTGCATGAAAAAGAGCTATAGAATAAAATAAATTATTTCCACGCATAATATCTTCAACATGAATTACGTTTTCTTCCAAAACCAAACTATTTCAATATTGAAAGCCCACGAGCGTTTCCGACACTGTAATTGGCTTTTTTCGGCATATACCATTCAATAAAAAATAAATGTATACGATTGAATTGAGAGGGATAAAAACGTTCACAAAAAAACTTAACGACTCAATGGTATTGTGGTACTGTCATGGCCAGATATTTTTTTTAATGAAAACAAAAATATGTTGCTGGATTTGGGAAATGTTTATATGGAGCGAAAACATGGTAAAAATGGACGCCGACAATATAGGGGAGGGTTCATTTTCAAGAATTGTATACTAATCATAATTGCGAAGCTAGAGGGCAGGACTGAAACTTCACTTAACAGTACGTTAAGCAATATTCGAAAAAAAAAGTATATTTATTACAAAAACTAGCCACAAGCACTTAAATTTATAAAAGAAAGGGGAGGAAATGAAAACTTTCAAACGACTAAAGGGGGATTGAAATTAAAACTACTTTTTTCATTTTCATTTTTTGGTAACAAAACATTTTCAAATTGTTTGTTCTCAAAACTCTTACGTTATTGGGAAATCGTAAATATGATTTGTTTATAGGGATTATATCTCAAGATATATCATATTTAAAGATCAAAACGAATTCTAATAAGATTTTACTAATTTATTAAAAATTTTGAATCAACTAAAATAACGTTTTTAGGAAAATTAAAAGTCAAAACAGTTTTACCTAGTATTATCCGAAATTTTGGAAATTAGCATGAAAGTCTTCTCTAAAAGAATGCAAATTTCAAGCTTGCTGTTAAAATTAAAATTATAACACTGCTATAAGAATGCTTTTCAGAAATATTGCCAATTTTTTTTTTTTTTTTTTTTTTGAAGTTCACTAAATTTATCATGCACATAGTTTTAATTAATTGAATTAGTTGATAGATAGACATTATTCTCAAGAAATATTTGGAGGCATGCTTATGATAACAAAAGTTCAATATCACGTGACATAGTGCATCACGATCTGCTTAAGGTTTATCATCGAAAAACTTTAGCTAAAAATCAATTTGCCATTTAGAAATTGTCCTCGTTATTTTTAATTCTAAGCTGCTTTCAATTGAAATTTAGTGATGATTTAGTGATGTTCCCTTCTGTAGTAACCTTAAAAGATAGATAGATAACATACAAATGTTACAACAGCGTGTTCAAGTTTAGCAAAGAACTACAAATATATATATATATATATATATATATATATATATATATAACGTGCATATTTGAAAAAGTATAACCACTTGTTAAAGGCAGATTTTCTTTACGAAACAACGGTTCATTTTAAGTTGTCTATTTTTTGAATATCAATCATTTGCGGCTTTACCTCTCAAATATGCATCTGGAATTTTATCATCCAACGTGTGAAATTTCGGATGAAAAACACATTAGTCAAACTGAACTGAATACGTGTCAGTGCATTCTGTTTTGCACCAGTTTTCCTATGTAAATAAACATAAAATGCAGGGTTATTCGCACTATCATGATCTTTTTCATGGTATAGCGTTCAATCAATCAGAGATTCTAAAATCAGAAACGAAGACGTGCACAATTTCCAATACGTGATATATTCAACGCTTAACGCTATTGAGAAATTCTGGAAATAGTTAAGTTGACACCAAACTGTTATAAATTGAAATCCAATCGCCAGATGGGCTAACATGTTTTTTCAATATTTTCTAGATCGATTACACTAATTGTTGTTGTTGCTGCTGTTGGTTTAGGTTTAATGGCCCAAAGGTGACTAAGGTTAAAGAGGGTCCCGCATGCAACTCCAATTTATTAACTTATAAAAAGTATGTTTACCTTGCTCATACTTTTTATAATACAGGTATAATAACTGAAAGAAATACCAACATATCCCCGAATTTTTCACACAACAAATTACGTTTTACGTTAAGGGTCAATTTTTGCAACATTGCTTGTTTATCTGTAAAGGCAACTAAAACGGGTACATAACCTTGAATAAAGTAGTTCAAATCAAAAAGTATATCGATTTATTGTTACACGTAATAATGGAATACGATGCTTCCAGGTTTGATAGACACCCAAATTACCAACGTCCAGTTGAGGTGGCCAGAGGATGCTCTCCAAGTCCGAAAAACCACTTTCCAACGAAGTGTGCAAACGTTTGACAGGTGCGCAACGTACCGCTTTCCCCCCATTATTATCGTAAGTATATATAGCTAAGATTTTCCTTCTTTTTTTTATTTCGAATTGATTTTGTTGAGAGGGCTCAGGTGTGGCTCTGAATAAAAACCAAAATTCGCTGAGAGTTTTCCAGACGATCATTGCATGGCTCTCAGCATGAGCAGTCAGCTAATTGCATTTCCAATATGGCGGACGTGGGGGGCTGGACGCTCCCCCTATTTCATCAAATCAATCCCCCATCTAATCGCATTCGACTAACTTAACTGCCTATCCAATTACACGTTCACTTTGCCATCTTTTTTTCTCATCCCCCGTAGACCAACAAGGAGTTTTTTTGCCATTCACTCGACTAATTCCGAGCAGTTTATTTTTTCAGCACGGGATTACAGTTTTTCTCTACAAATACCAAAGCCTATTAATCCGCTCAAATCCCCTTGCATGAATCCGAGACAAAGCGATGATTCTTTGACTACGTAGGCAAGGATAAAAATGCCGCTGACGTATACGTGATCTGGAACAACACCCTTAATTGCATTTTAATCAGGAGTGTGTCAAATCTCGTTAACCGGCTTTAAAATGCAGTCATGATTTGCAACTGAACCCTTTGATGTATATTTCAGCGCAGTTGGAAAGCATTCGGATATGACGTCTAGAAAACACGCTGCTTTCTTCTTCTTCGAGGGTTTCCTGATTGTTTCACATTGAAAAAAAAACAGGGAGTAATTGAGGGTTAAATTTCTTTCTTTATAACTTATTCTTAGTGTGAACACGAGTGTGCTCCTTTTCATCATCATCGCTAATCAAATTATAGATGACTTGTTTGCATGGGTTCATTATGTTTAATGGCAGCTTGGATGCATGCACGAATTTTATCCGTTTATAGAGAAGCGTAGTTCTTGATTCTCCAAGTGGAACATTTAGCAAAATTGTTGCGACAACCCAAGAAGTGGAGTTTGAAAAATGTACGTATAGTGTACCTAAGCAGTTCTTTCACTCCAGAACTGTTTTTCTATTTTGCAGAAACTTTTTTCCAAGTTTTGTCAAGTGGATGAATACTTCAGTAAATACATTGTCCACTTGAATTGTGTTAGTTCATCACGCATCTTAATTACACTTAGTAAAAATTCACCAAATTGATTTAGTGAGTAGAAGAATTGATGGGCAATATTTAAGAAAAAACCCATCTTAAATTTACAAACTTGTACTCTTATTGTACACATGCTCATTTTTTTCACACAAAAATACAAATGTCAACAATGACAAACGAATACATGCATTGCGGAATGTGCAGCCATTTTGGTATGAAACGTTGAACGCCCTACAACATAAGGTAAGTAAATAAAACTAAATGCAAACTTATCAACAGCTTAATTGTGACATTATTGTGTTTTGATTTCGTATATTATACGAAATTTGCGTTTCTGGATAGAGTAACCTACATTAGAATTTGAACTGCTAAACTTCTGAATACCAACATTAATGGATATTAAAACTGATTACATGACAGCTCTATGATTTTGAGGAAAAAAAAAATGTAAGAAGTGTCACACTGTTGTAAGGTAATTTTGTTCAAAACACTGCACAAAAGTCATGCAATTTCGAATATGAAGAAAGCCGATTATTATAGGCCATACCAGAGTGTCATATTGAACAGTGTGGGCATATTGAAATATTTTAATAATATACCAAGTGCTCGCTAAGTTTAATAAAAATCAATTTTTT
This sequence comes from Julus scanicus, assembly GCA_034698625.1. Lineage (NCBI taxonomy): Eukaryota > Metazoa > Arthropoda > Diplopoda > Julida > Julidae > Julus > Julus scanicus. The sequence continues at coordinate 24,603 of JAQGBW010001168.1, forward strand.
ATATTAACGTGACAATAAATGATCTCGATTCTTTTTCTTTCAATCACATCCGTTTCCCAATAATTAGAGAAATATAAGAAGATGTGATAATTATACGCAAGAAATACATTTTTCAATATCATTTATTAATATACATTTGTCATTACACATTTGTATAATCTCAGTCAGTCAGTGTAACCATTCAAAAAAAGAGGATGTTCTACATCTAAATGTGGAAAAAATTCAAAAAATTCTGTTGAAAATAATGCTCAAAGGCTCACAGACTTCGAATAACGATTTACAGAATCAACTTCTAAACACAAGTTTCAACTTAGCAGAGGATAACGAGCCCCAATTATTTACAATAAAAGAACAGTGAACTCGCACGTCGTGAAAATGTGTTCCTTAATAAAATAAACAATATTCAAATCCAACTCGTCTATAAGCTAAATTACCGAGCAAGAAATTTCTACTAAAGCTTTAAATATATCCAACTTCAGATATTGCCGTGTTGAATACGTAAACACGCCTTTCCTGAAAATTCCATTATTTATATGCCAAATGTAACGCCCAATAAACAAGGGCCTGGATATGTTGTTTGTGTATATACAAATAAATTAAAGACGAGGATTCGGTGTAATAAATATATTGGCTGCAATATTCAAATGTCGACTAATTATATTCGTCTTCATTAGGCAAATGAACTCCTCGTGTATCCCTTCGTAATACCTTACACTAAAAATGCATGCTTAAGCATTTTATACGAAAATTACTGAACTTTCCATCTGTACTTTTTGTTTACCTAAATCTGTAACTGTCGTGACAGCCATAACTTGTACTAATCTTCATTTTGTAATTTTATTTCTTTTCTCATTCAGGGAGTTGGAAACTGCTAAAAAGCAGTTATTTCCTCTGATCATACAGGACAACTAAGTTATTCTTGCTTAATGATAAACGTTTATACGTGCTTGCAATCAGAAACGAATTTTTCAATAAGAAAAGATTAGGTTTAAAATTTTTTCAAACCAAAGAATACTTCCAGAGCAATTTGTATGATAATTTTGGAAAATTTTGGCAAAAAAAATCATGTGACAGACATGAATAGTAAACGATGTTATACATATTAAAACATCTTTTTTTATTTCAGTACTTGGAAGAATTTTTGGCATGTAAGCACATGATAAAAATTCTTTAGGATTCCTTAAAGTTTGAAAATATCAATACCTACTATTTTAAAATCCATACTAAATAAATCTTTATCTTTGACATGTATATGCACGTAAATTTTTATCATATATTTTGTACAGCATCACTTGCATATGTTTATTTTTTTTAATTTTTTTTTTGTGTGCAAAAATTAAAACAGTGTAGAAAAAATTGAGGAAGTTACCTTTAATTAGAAACCATTTGTGGTAAACTCAGAAATTTTAACAAAAATGTATAAAGACACACAAAGTTAAAATAAAAAATCGTGCGATTATTTCTTGTTAATTATATGACAAATTAGAACAATATATATATATTTTTAAAATTTGGGCTATAAATAGAGCCTTATACTACAGGTTTAAAACTAGGAAGGTAGACAAATGCCATTTCTACATAAAAATAAAAGACTTGGTTTTCATACGGTTTATTAAAAAATGTACCCACGTGCCTAAAGTACAACAGAGAACCGAGTTGAATTTAATAAAAATAAACCTAACCCGTAAAACAAAAAAAGGCGGAAAAAACATTACATATATATACAGAGGAAAAATGTAGAGTTCACCAGATGCCATACATAGGAGTCGTTTAACGTAGTCTACCCTTCAGACAGAGAATTAATAAAAAAGCCCGCATAGAGGACTGATGTTACAGTCCATTCGATGTTTTCCAAGATGTAGGGAAATCGATGAAATTTAATGACAACCATCTACGTCCATCTCCCAACCGCAACCTTGTTACAATTTCCCCGATTCTTCAAAACCACACTCCCATGCAGCGAGTGTTATGGGTGCATTCTCCATATGTATGGGGTTTCGGATTATTCATGGCTATCCCACGAAAGGGTCTGTCCTGCGTTTTATTCTTATCATGAAATCGAGATCACTTCATGCATGAAATATTCCAGACATGCATAAACGTGGCGCCAAAACCACGTATAAATTGCGCGGAAAGTGAATTTCAGCAAAACGGGAAACGTGGCAGAATTTCATAAACGACATATTATGCGACTTCAGATTTAAGAGTATGAAAGGACTAAGCTGCAATATATGCTAAACGTGAAGTAGGGTGTAAATATTTTTCGACCGCATTCTGCCGTCTTGTATATGGAAGAATAGACCAAATGCTAATGCTGCCTGCCTTCATATGTATATGTATACATAATAACCAAGTAAATGAAATTCAGCCTATATCAATGAAACGCATTTCAATATTGCCCGGCATTTCGGGCATCCAAAGCGAAATATATCAACATAAAAATAGGGAAATTTATAATAAACGCCTTAACAACATGACTCACGTGGCCACTAACATTGTGCGATGGAAATTCACCACCATTAGCAAAAGTTTGTTGGAAAAAAGTAAAGGCCTGCTTTCTATAAGGTCTAACTACAAAAGTTGGAAAGTATACTCGTAAATCGCATTTATAATTTACTTTCCCAAAGCAATAGTTCTTGCAGTGCTTTGTTGAAAACGTATTCAATAAATTACTCAAACTTAATGTTGCTTTTGTAACTACTGTACAGACGTTCACGCCAAGATTGGATACTGATCGTATATTTTACCCATCACAACACTGAATTCGCGTTTTATAGGGTGAGAATTTTACGAAATGGCTGCTAACTTATCCATTTAGTACAACAGACCAAACAATGAACAATAAAATAAAAAATAGTATTACAGATTTAACTTACAATTAATGTCGTCCGTTGTTGTCACGTTGATTTTAAATCTGTTTCGTAGCACACCACACGCGTATACCGACATTAATAGAAACCCTGGAAAATAAGAAACACTATTTCATTTTCATATACTGTAAACTTTCCAGGTATAGGCAAATATAAAAATAGGAAAATGAGTCATTATAGCAAGTATACGTGAACATGTATGAAATGCATACAATTCTTATTGACCAAGTACTAAACAATTACCCATGCAGATTTAATAACAAACATGAGCAAGTACAAACATTATTACACACAAGTACAACATATATTTACGAATGATACAAAAAACGTGTTTTTCTTGGAAAATCAAGCACATATTTAAAAAATAATTTTTAAAATGTATTTAAACGAAATTAAATATATATCAACGAACCGACTGATACTTTTGTCCTCAATTTATCATTGATTCTGATTTAGTAATTTCCATGCATGCGGTGGAGAGTGTATAGCATTGATTTTTTTATAAATACTTCATTATTTTATGAATGTTAAACATAAACAAGAAAATTTACATACACGTATAGAAGCACATATAAAATCCAACCATATCAGTAAAACTTGTGTTTCTCAATTTGACACATAAGTATAAATCTAGGCTGATGAGGGACACATGAATGCTATTTTTCTCAGTTTTGGGATCATCACCTCAAAAAGTATAATCATGCATTAAATCGAGAACTTTGAATGCAGTGTATTAAATGAATTTGAAGTTTACATGTCCTCTACATGTCCAACATCCTGACATAAAACCAGTAATTTTAAAATAATGCGTCTCGCGAAAATAAATGATGTTGTAAAACAGTTATATTGAATGATCTTATAACTAATCATTTTCAACAAATGCATTTGAAGTTCGATTGTGGTTAAAACAAATTATTTCAGCTCTGATATTAAAATGACTGCCAATAAAGTAATTTAATAATGGTTGGAATTAAATATGATACAAATATTCTAATTTTTATTTCCTTTAATTTAATATTTTCTAAACGAAGACTACTTAATTATTGCTGATGCTACTAAAAAGAAGTTAGTACTAAAATTACCTCTTTCTAGCATGTTTAGAACTATGCCATAATACATCTAAACTATCTATAAAAGTAATCATAAACTTTGCATACCATTGACGACAAATCGGCATTAGACAAGTCTAATATCCCACTACCGCCCCTTTACCACTAACCCTAAACACGCACCTTGGTTCTCCCAAGAGTGCCGGAGGGCAAAACAACTCTTTGCTT